>CM054160.1:47047835-47062835 GCA_028751875.1 Rapana venosa
TTTTTTATGTGTATCAATCTGCCTGTCAGTATTGTAATTGCCCTTCATGGGATGATTAAAGTGTTTTGGGCTTGACTTTGACTTGACTTGACTGAGGCCATTTGACCAGGATGAGGGGGTGAAACATCTAGAAGTACTCATTATTTGTCAAGTAGATCAGGTAAAGCTGTGTAATAAAAAGTGTGTATCATCCTGTGTCAGGGTGGCTTGAGGGGCTAGGTTTACCCTTCAGGACCATTCAAATCATGGCATGTTCTATTACAAATGAACAGCTTGGATTTTCTGGTCAGTCAACACACAGTATGAAGCACATGCAGACATTGCAAATCTTGAGTGTGTTGCCAAGTGTTTTGTGATGAACAGTTACCTGTCAATGATGTTATCATAGTCTTCCTAGACTGAAGCCAGTGAAGGCTGCCATTGTAATGCATTAATTACAGTTACATGTTACTGGAGCTGCAGAGCACAGAGCAGGAAGCAACCTTCACATCATAAACACATTTCAAATGTTGCTTGTGGTAGATCATCCTTTTTACACCAGTTAATTGGCCCAGGCCAAAAGCTGTGTCACTGTCAGTTATTGATGTCAGCTAATTTCCAAGACCTACTCTAAAATGTTGCTATACATGTATTAATGTAATGTAAGATGTGTTGAAATTGCCTTCAGCCATGACAAGCTCTTAACATAACAATCTGCACTCTCCTTTAAAGGAGAAAAAAATCCTCTGAAGTTGGATAATGGCTGCCTATATGACAAGGTACAAGGAAAACAGTTATACACGCAAACTTCTCATTCAATGTACGACTTCAATCTCACTGTGATTCCCAGGTGGGATGAGTGAGTCATTGTGCATATTCTGGGTGACCCCCAGAGTGTTAAGCTGGGGAACGCACAACAACAACAGCAGCAACACCAGTTGACTAGTCTGAATGAACAGGTCTGAACAGTTCTTCTGACTCAGTCACAAGCTTAAAAAAATAAAAGTAGAATCATGTATTACTCAACTTACTTGTAGGCCCACACTGTTAGTGTACTGTTAGTTACTAGTGCTAGTGTGAGTGTACACTTAGTTTGTATTGATCACAGTATAACCATGTGATTAATGGAGACTGCACAAAGCGCTCTGCACATCAAGTCAAGTCAAAAACCTTTAATCATCCCATGAAGGGCAGTTACAATACTGGCAGACACATTGATACGAATAATTATCTCAAAAGACACAAGAAAAATACACTTCAAATTGGTATGAACATTACAAGATAACTTTTTTAAAAATTACACACAAATGCATGCGTGCACATAGTGACATTTAAACATCAAAAACAAAAAGAAAACTAGATTTGATCACTCAGACTCTTTCATATTGTCAATTTTGCAAGAAGAAGAGTGTTCACGTGATATGTGTTTGTATGGATTGAACTTCATGTTGATTGAAAATGAATTATCAACTATACATGTAAATAGCAGTAGAAAGTAAGAGAAGTGAGGTAACTAATACTGTCTGTTTGTTGTTGTTGCAGACCATTCCACAATGGAAGGGTGTGGACTGGCCCGGTGGTTGGTGTCTCTGCTGTGTGTGGCAGTCTCCTGCCTCCTGTATCTGCCTGTAGATGGTTAGTTCGAGAACTTGTTGTGAAGTAGTTTCAGAATATTACCTCTTTTTTTAACATTGTCTTGGCATTGTTGAGGGTTGGGGTTTTTTTTAATTCTTTTTTTTTTTTTTAACAATTATTGTATTCTATTTCGAGGATAATGAATGAGCACTCATGTTCTTTTTTTTTCCCATCCAGTCCCTGTGTGTATGCAGTTTTGTCAGTTTTGTCATCCGTTCCCACCAGCACACAATGGCCTACTCTTCCGAAAAGTGGAACAGGTTTTAACATGTGCGCAAGATGTTCTGCATGCGTTCGCACACGGGACCTCGGTTTATAGTCTCATCTGAAGGACTCTTGGGGAGAGTGGAGTCTGCACCGATGTTAACTGTAGAGGAAAAATCCTCTTGAACGAGAATCGAATCCGGTTCAGCAGATCACGAATACATCACTCTAACCACCAGGCTATCCCGTCCCCTAGGAAACTAGTAATATCATAATGATAATGATAGTCACATTGTGACACTGACAGTAAAAATGGGATGTGACTATGTATTATGTGTAGGTATTGTGTCCCTGAGTGTGATGTGTGATAGAATAGAAAAGATGTGATGTGGTGGTGATGTGCTGTATCCGTAAAAGATATGGATAGGTGGTCTAGAGGTAGAACATCTAGCTGTCTAATAGTGATCATTGTGGGTTCGGTCATAGTTTGTGCAGAACTTTCACCCTGTCCTCCAGGTTGTGGGTGGTTGTCTGGGTGCTAGTCTTTCCAATGGGATGATAAAGTCACAAACGGAGGTGTCATGTACAACATATACTCACTCAGTCACTGCATGTAATTGTCATTTCAGAATCCATGACAACAAGAGAGTTGTCCCTGGCAAACATTCTGTAGAAAGAAAAGCCACTCTCAAAAAGAAATAAGTATGCTGACTTGAATTTTTTTTTTTAAATGAGTGGTGCTGCTTTTGTTGTGACATTCCTTGCCCCCCCCCCATCTTTGGAGAGAACAGCCATGTAATGATAATTTCATGCAGAAAAATCTTCCGTGACTGAAAATATCTAAAATAATCAAAAGGTTTTCACATCTCATAATCTTGATAAATTTTATGTGATAAATTCAAAGAGGGGCAACTCTGATTTTATTTTCAGCACAACGGGCGCTGATGTCAGTTGACCTTGGTGGAGAGTTCATGAAAATTGCCATAGTCAAGGTAAACTGTGTGTGTGTGTGTGTGTGTGTGTGTGTGTGTGTGTGTGTGTGTGTGTGTGTGTGTGTGTGTATGTGTGTGTTAGTCTGTTACATTTCTCTGTATGTGTGAATGATTGTGGCCATATTACCGTAATGTGTACAGTATGGCTTCAACAAGCAACTGTTACTTAACCAAGCTTACTGGGTTGTTGTTTTTTATTTGGCAATTCCTTACCCTCTTCCCCTCCCCCTGCCCCCCCCCCCTCCCCCCCCCCCCCCACCCCCCACACCCCCATCACCACCACCACCACCACTTCATCACCCTTTTTTCCCTTTCTTACTTTTCTTGATTCCCCACCCCACCCCCCACCCCCTTTGTCTTTTTAAGTTTTGTTTTGCTGTTGAGCTTTTTTTTAAAAAAACTAAAATGAAATCAATTTTTTTTTTTTTTAATTTTAAGTTAGCCCGATGTCTTGGGACTAATAGTACTTGACCTACAGGTTATGGCTAAATGAAAATTCATCAAAATGGTTGATTGTTTCAGCCTGGTGTGCCCATGGAAATTGTCCTCAACAAGTAAGTCATCTCTGAAACTTCTGCTTCATCATGATCTTTTTTTTTTATAAAATAATTAAGAAAAGAAAGTGTTGTTTGTAATTGACATTTCAAGAACTTTGTGTATGGTATGCTGCAATGACAACATTTCTGTCGCGATGAAGCAAATGTAAAAACAAACAACAACTGATAAAAAGCGTTCTTTGTGGAGGGTCTTACGGTCATTTGTTACCTTTGTACCTGCTGTTATCATCTCTCATCATCAGCTTTCATTTTAGCCAACTTGAATTAACTAGTTAAAGGTTTCAACTTTTGTTTTGTTGGGGAGAAAAACTTGCGGGAATGCAATTTGTTTTTTTTTGTGCTTGTTTAGTTTATACCAGGTCAGCCTGGCATTAGGTAGTAAAAGTTTGATTTTTTGTTTTGTTTTGTTTTGAAGAGACTGTTAGAACACAGGTCTTTTTGTGGTTTAGAAAGCCTGGCATTTCTTTTGCTGGATTTCCATGTTCAAAACTGTTCATGTTTCCTTCTTAATTGTCTTCACTTTTTGAGCAAGACTAAGACTTAGCCTAAGCTGATGATTGATGTGTGATAACCGAACATAATAACAATGATAATAAATGGATTTTAAATAGTGCCATATCTTGTAAAAACAAATCAGAGCACTTGCATTCAACCTATTCTTACACATATACAACCAATGCCAGTTAACAGTGTTGACAAATTGAAACATACATATGTCAACACACACACACACGCATGCGCACACACACACCCATGCACACACATGCACGAACACACACACTCACACTGTGAGACTGTCCACAGAGCACTTTGCAGAGGACTGTTTGAGTCATGTAAATTTTGTTTTTTTCTTTTTGGTTAATTTGGTGGGTTCTTCCAGATTCAAGTCATTTTAAATAATAACCAGACCATTGTCTTTTTATTGGGTTTTTTGTTAGGATGTGTGTGTGTGTGTGTGTGTGTGTGTGTGTGTGTGTGTGTGTGTGTGTGTGTGTGTGTGTGTGTGTGTGTGTGATTTTGGTGTTGTTCTAGGGTGGAGGGTTGTTTTTTTTTCATGTTTTGAAGTGAGCTGTTCTTTTGGTGATATAATGTAGTCTTCACATTTGAATTAGCTCTGTCTTTGTATTGCTTTTATTTTATTTGTATTGCTCGCTTACTCAATTGATTGATTTATTGATCTTTTTCTCTGCCTACACAGAATTAGCAAGAAAAATCATAGTATCGTCGACTGGTTGACAAATGTGATTGAATGGTTGACTAAATGACTTTTGATTTGATTGATTGATTGGTTGACTAAATGACTTTTGAGTTGATTGATTGATGGATTGTCAGGTTGATTGATTGGTTGACTAAATGACTTTTGATTTGATTAATTGATTGACAGAATGATTGATTGGTTGACTAAATGACTTTTGACTTGATTGATTGACTGATTGACAAATTGATTGATTGGTTGACTAAATGACTTTTGATTCATTGATTGATTGACTGATTGACAAATTGATTGATTGGTTAGCTAAATGACTTTTGATTCATTGATTGATTGAATGATTGATTGACTGATGGACTTTTTCTGCCCTCAGGGAATCGTCCCGGAAAACACGAAGTATTGTAGCTTTTCGAGATGGGGAGAGGCATTTTGCTAACGAGGCCTACAGCACAGTGAGATGGTTGTGTGTGTGTGTGTGTGTGTGTGTGTGTGTGTGTGTGTGTTGTGTGTGTGTGTGTGTGTGTGTGTTGTGTGAGTGTGTGTGTTGTGTGTATGGTTGTGTGTGTTGTGTGTATGGGTGTGTGTTGTGTGTGTGTGTGTGTGTGTGTGTGTGTGGTTGTGTGTGTGTGTGTGTGTGTGTGTGTGTGTGTGTGTGTGTGTGTGTTGTGTGTGTGTGTGTGTGGTGTGAGTGTGTGTGTTGTGTGTATGGGTGTGTGTATGTGGGTGTGTGTATGTGGGTGTGTGTGTGTGTGTGTATGTGTGTGTGTGTGTGTGACTGTTGCTTTAGCTGGTCCCATTGACCAAGTTTTGGTGCTAGTTCAAAATAAATAAATACATAGTGATCATTTAGAAAATAAAAAGTATCATTGTCATGATGATGTAATACTATTACTACCACTCAGTGTTATTATCAGTATCATCATCATTATTATTATTATTTGCAGCAGGATTGTTATTATTTTTATCATAATCATTATTATTATTACATCATCATCAACATCATCATCACAGTACCTCAGGAATATACTATATAGTTTTAGAGTGTTCCTCACACACACTCACTCACCCCCCCCCCACAGACCACAACACACACACAGAGGGGACGGGATAGCCTAGTGGTTAGAACATTGCGCTCGCAATCTGACAACCCGGGTTCGATTCCCATTCAAGGGGATATTTAACCCTGGAGTTAACAACAGTACAAATTCCACTCTCCCCAAAAATCCTTTGGATGAGACTATAAACCGAGGCCCTGTGTGCAAATGCACGCAGAACATCTTGCACACATGTTAAAATCCTGTTCCGCTTTTCGTAAGAGTAGGCCATTGTGTGCCAGTGGGAACAGATGACAATTTACAAAACCGCATACACACGGGGACTGGATGTAAGAAAGCACATAAGTACTTATTCCATTATCCTCGATATAAAAGATTTTTTTTAATTAAAAAAAACAACACACAGAAACACACACAGAGAAACACACACACACAGAAACACACACACACACACAAACACCCACATACACAAACACCCACACACAAACACCCACATACACACACACAAATACACCCACACACAAACACCCACACACACACAAACACCCACAAACACCCACACCCACACAAACACACACTTATCACCTAAGCATGTCATTCTTCATTGTGAAGTACTTCGACCATATTTTTCTGGTACAGTTGTAGATAGGATTTCAAATATGTCATTTGAGCAATTATTGGCCGATAATGTGATTATGTTCGAGATAGTTAGTTGTTTAGTTAAAAGCCCTGTTGGCAAACTTTTGTAATTATTCTTGCTGCAGTTTAAGCTGTTCAATGCCTGCCCCCTCCCTCCCCACCTCACCCCGTCCCTCCCATAATTTATATGTTGTTGTTGGTTTTTTCTTTCTTTTATCTCGTGCACAGACACAAATAGGTAAACACACACACACGCGCGCGCGCGTGCATGCACACACACACACACGCACACACATACACACGTTCTCTATATATTGTAACACTTTATCTTTGGTCTAATATCACCTTGAGTGAACAGACGTGAAATAAAAGAAAGAAAACACACACACACACACACCCACACACAAACACACCACACACACAAACACCCACACACACACACACACAAACACCCACCCCACCCCACACTCACACACCCACACCCACCCACACCGAAACACCCACACTTTCCTCATGACCGTTAGTTTGCTTTCAGGGTGTGCGTTTTCCCGACAAATCGTTTTGGTTCCTGTCACACGTCATCGGCCGTCAGTACGACGACCCCATGGTGGAGCAGTTCCGAGAGCGGTTCCCTCACTACAGAGAGGTCATGGTCAGGGATGAGGAGCGAGGCACCGTCCTCTTCAAAGACACCAGGTCAGTGGCTGCTGCTGCTGCTGCTGCAGTTCCTTCCTTCCTTCCTTCATGTGTGTGTGTGGAAGATATGTGTGTGTGTGTGTGGAAGATGTGTGTGTGTGAGATGTGTGTGTGTGTGTGTGTAAGATGTGTGTGTGTAAGATGTGTGTGAGATGTGTGTGTGTAAGATGTGTGTGTGTAAGATGTGTGTGAGATGTGTGTGTGTGGGGGGGGGGGGGCGTTGGGGGGGGGGGGGGGGGGGGGGGGGGTTGTATTGTGGGGGGGGGGGGGGGGGGGGGGTTGTATTGTGTTGTGTGTGAGGTGTGTGGGAGAGGGGGGGGGGGGGTTGTGGTTGGGTGTGTGAGAGTGGGTGGGGGTGGGGTTGTATTGTGTTGTGTGTGTGAGATGTGTGTGTAAGATGGGGGGGTGTGTAAGATGGGGGGGTGTTGAGGGGGGGGGTTGTGTTGTGGGGGGGGGGGGGGGGGGGGGGGGGGGGGGGTTGTGTGGGGGGTGGGGGGGGGGGGGGGGGGGTTGTATTGTGTTGTGTGTGAAATGTGTGGGGGAAGGGGGGGGGGGGTTGTGTTGTGTGAGATGTGTGTGTGTTTGAGGGTGGTGTGGATGTGTGTGTGGAGATGGGGGGGGGTTGTATGTGTGTGTGGGGGTGGGGTATGTATTTGGGGGTGGGTGGGTGTGTTTATTTATTATGTTATGTATCTATCATTTCTATTTATTCTTTTATATCGAGGAAAAAGGAATATGCATTGATGTGGGTTGTTTGTTGTGTTTTTTTTCAACCAGTCCTGTGTGTATGGAAGTTTTGTAAAATTTTGTCTTCCGTTGTGTATGATGAAGTTGATGTAGGAGTGTTGTGTGTGAGTGTTAGGTGGGGGAGGGGGGGGTGTTTATGTGTGTTGCGTTTTGTGTGTGTGTGTGAATCAGAATGAGAATGAGAGTCATAAATTATCTATTGCCATCAAAGTCACATAGACTCCGTGTGTGTGTGTGTGCGTTTGTTGTTCAGGACACATACATGCGCATGCAGTGTCATACTTGTGAAGCGTTGTGGCCATGTATGCGTGTTTGTGCATACAGCAGGTACACTGACAACTTCTGCTGCCCATTCCCCTCACTGTCTGCCTCCCGGAGTCCGGCACTCTACACAGACATCACCCTCCCCCACCCTCCCTCACACATGAACTTTCAATCTGTTTCTCTCTTTTACACACACATACACACACACACACACACACATGTATGCATGCACACTCTCCTATCCAGTCGACTGTTGTAAGGTCATCTATGAAAGATTGAAAACTTAGTTACGCACACACTCACACACACACACTTTGTTACACACACACACTCACACATGGATGACAACATTTACAAAACTGCATACACACGGGGACTGGATGAAAAAAGCTCGTAAGTGCTTATTCCATTATCCTCGAAATAAAAGAGTAAAAACAAAAAAAAACCACTCACACACACATACTTACACACAAACACATACACACACACACACAATACCTACACACAAACACTTACACACACACACACACATACTTACACACAAACACTTACACAAACACGCACACACACACACACACACACACACACACAGCATCCACTTCTCTGAGTGGTTGTGTTAGAGTAAGTGACATTACATCTTTCAGATGAGGCGATAAAACGAGGTCCTGTGCGCAAAAACATATTTAGCCAAACAAAACACACACAAAAACCCAGCTTCTACTCTTCCTTCCTCCCCGCCCCCTTTACGATAAACAGAAACATTGAAGATGTCATGATGTGTGTGGCAGGATGGTTAAGATGTTTGCCTGCCAACAAGTCAACCGTGAGGTTGTGTGTTCGATTACCAGCCTCGCCCTTTCTTCCCAGTTTGACCCAAAAAAATCAAACTGAATGTCAAAGTCCTTCGGATGAGACTATAAACCGAGGCCCTGTGTGCAAACGCATGCAGAACATCTTGCGCACGCGTTAAATCCTGTTCCGCTTTTCAAAAGAGTAGGCCATTGTGTGCCGGTGGGAACAGATGACAAAATTTACAAAACCGCATACACACGGGGACTGGATGTAAAAAAGCACATGAGTGCTTATTCCATTATCCTCTATATAAAATAATTAATAAATAAATAAATAAAAATGTGTCTGTATGATGTGTGTGTGTGTATGATGTGTGTGTGTGAAAACAGTGGGACGGTGTACAGCAGTGAGGAACTGCTGGGAATGATGCTGGAGAAAGCCAGGGAATATGCCCAGGACTTTGCTGGTAGGTCTGTCTGCAGTCTAGTATGTGGGTGTTGTGGTTTTTCTTCTTTGCCTTCTTCTTTGTCTTCTTCTTCTTCTTCTACTACTACTACTACTACTACTACTACTACTACTACTACTACTACTGCTACTATTACTATTACTACTACTACTACTACTTCTACTGCTATTACTACTACTACTGCTACTAACCACCACCCACCACCACCTCTTCTTCTTCTTCTTTGCATTCTTTGCATTCTTCTTCTTCTCCTTCTTCTTCTTCTCTGCATTCTTCTTCTTTGCATTCTTCTCTGCATTCTTTTTCTTTGCATTGTTCTCTGCATTCTTCTTCTTTGCATTCTTCTTCTTTCTATGTTTTCCTTCTAGGGAATATGCTCAGGACTTTGCTGACAAGTCTGCAATGACTGATAGATATTTTCTGTTTGTCTTCTGCTCTCTATGCCTTTTTCCTTCTTCTTTGTCATTCTTCTTCTTTCATTTTTTCCTATCTCTTTCCTCGACTCCGCCTTCTTCTTCCTCTTTCCCTTTTCTGTGTTGTTTGTCTTTTGTCACATATGTCTTCTGCCTTCTCTTCTTGATCTTTTTGTTCCTGTTTTTTTGGGTTTTTTTCCCCCTTTTTTTTCTGTTTTGTTTGAATGTGATATGTTCTTTTCTTTCCATGTATATCGTCTTTGTATATTTCTCATGTGACTTCTTCAGACGTGTGCAAGTTACTGAAACAGACGCCAAGTGTTTTGCATCGCTGAAAGTTTTTGTTGTTGTTTGTTTTAATTGAAGCAAGGCTGATGTAGAACGTGTAACTACGCTGAAGACTGCTGTCTTGGCACAGTTGGGTACATCAGGCAGTTACACAAAGAAAATCTTGCTTATCTTTTTTTTTGGATTTGGGGGGAAAAAGAAACCCAACAAACAAACAAATGTACAGGGTGGAACATCTTTAGTTTTCGGAATATGTAGATTGGTTTGGGGTTTGTTTTGGGGTTTTTTGGGGGGAGGGGGTTGCTTTTGTTTCCTTTGCTTCATGTTTAGTTTACTTGCTCTTTCTTTTGTAGGGATTTCCCCCCCAGAAATGTGTACAGAACATTTTGCTTTTATTATATTGGAACCATTTTAGATGTGTGAGTTTGCCTGGGTGTGTGTGTGTGAGTAAAGAGGCTGATTTATTTATTTATTTATTATTTTATATCGAGGATAATGGAATAAGCACTCATGTGCTTTTTTACATCCAGTCCCATGTGTATGCGGTTTTGTAAATTTTGTCATCTGTTCCCACCGGCACACAATGGCCTACTCTTTCGAAAAGCGGAACAGGATTTAACGCGTGCGCAAGATGTTCTGCATGCGTTCGCACACGGGGCCTCGGTTTATAGTCTCACTTGAAGGACTTGATTTGTTAGTCTTGTTTGCTTAATGGTTTACTTTATGACAGATTTTTGGAGGTGGGGGAGAAAGAAACTGGGTTCTTATCTTTTTGTTTTTCGTTTATTTTATTTCTTCTTATCACTGTTATTTGCTGCTGCTGTTTCATTACTCAGATACCTGATTTATCACTTTTTTTCTTTATCTGATTCACGTTTGATGCGTGTACCTGTGGTAGTGTGTTTTAGAACAGAAGATCAGGACGCTTATTCAAATACCCAATTTGTCACATCCTTGTTTTTTTTCCTTTTGTTTCATGTTTGATGCGTGTACCTCTGGCGCTGTATCTCAAAACAGAAGATGCCTGATACTTATTCAAGTACCCATTTTATCACTTCTTTTCTTTTTTGATTCACGTTTGACACAGGTACCTGTGGTAGTGTGTTTCAGAACAGAAGATCAAGACGCTTATACAAATACCCATTTTATTACTTACTTCTTTTTTCTTTTGATTCATGTTTGACGCATGTAGCTGTGATGCTGTGTGTCTCAAAACAGAACATGCCCGATACTTATTCAAACCCCCGATTTTATCACTTCTTTTTTCTTTTGATTCATGTTTGACGCATGTAGTTGTGATGCTGTCTTCACAACAGAAGATCCGCGACGCTTATTCAAATACCCGATTTTACCACTTCTTTTCGTTTTTTTCTGTGATTTGCATTTGACGCATGTAGCTGTGATGCTGTGTGTCTCAAAACAGGAGATCCCCGATACTTATTCAAACACCTGATTTTATCACTTCTTTTTTCTTTTGATTCATGTTTGACGCATGTAGTTGTGATGCTGTCTTCACAACAGAAGATCCGTGACGCTTATTCAAACACCTGATTTTACCACTTCTTTTTCTTTTGGATTCATGTTTGGCGCATGTAGCTATGGTAGTGTGTTTCAGAACAAGAAGATGCCCGATACTTATTCAAACACCCGATTTTACCACTTCTTTTTCTTTTGGATTGGCGTTTGATGCGTGTGGTGGCTGTGGTGGTGTGTTTCAGAACAAGAAGATGCCCGATACTTATTCAAACACCCGATTTTACCACTTCTTTTTCTTTTGGATTGGCGTTTGATGCGTGTGGTGGTGTGTTTCAGAACAAGAAGATGCCCGATACTTATTCAAACACCCGATTTTATCACTTCTTTTCTTCTTTTGATTCATGTTTGACGCATGTAGTTGTGATGCTGTCTTCACAACAGAAGATCCGCGACGCTTATTCAAATACCCGATTTTATCACTTCTTTTCTTCTTTTGGATTGGCGTTTGAGGACGCGTGTGGCGGCTGTGGTGGTGTGTTTCAGAGCAGAAGATGCCCGATACTTATTCCCGTGTTTCAGAGCAGAAGATGCCCGATACTTATTCCCGTGTTTCAGAGCAGAAGATGCCCGATACTTATTCCCGTGTTTCAGAGCAGAAGATGCCCGATACTTATTCCCGTGTTTCAGAGCAGAAGATGCCCGATACTTATTCCCGTGTTTCAGAGCAGAAGATCCAGGATGCGGTGGTCACCATCCCCCCATACTACACCCAGGCGGAGAGACGGGCCGTGCTGGCAGCGGCAGAACTGGTGGGGCTGAACATCCTGCAGTTGATGACCGACACTGCCGCGGGGAGGGGGGGGGGGGGGGGGGGGGGGGGGTCTGTCGCTGTCACACTGCCACAGGTGCAGACAGGAAATCGTCAAAGAATAACAAGGGGGGGGGGGGGGGGGGGAAGAGCAATAAACCAACCCGTCCTGAAAGGAAATTAAAACCTGACCATTTAAAAAAAAGTAAGTAAAAAAGTATGTTCTTTCGAGCCAGAAGGCCCATAGAGCCGGAGCTTATCCCGGTTTCTGTAGCGTTAAGTGAACTGATGGTTTTTCACCACCCCTGTGACAGGACGCTAGTCTGTCGCCAGATACTTCCCCAGCAGAGCTGGTACCCACTTGTACACCTGGGTGGAGTGAGGAAAATAGGAGTAAAGTGTCTTTCCCAAGGACACAACACCGAGCCGAGCGGGGATCGAACCCGCGACCTCTGGATCACAAGTTGACCGCCTAAACCACTCGACCACGGTGCCTCCGACCATTTAAAACCTGACCATAAAACACGCACACATGCTTGTGCGCACACACACACACATAATCCATTATCCTTGAAGTGAAAGATTTTTTTTTTTAACCGAATAATTAGGCATCACTTTCAATGGGGTTTTCCAAATCTCTATTCCCCCGCCTCTCTCTTCCCCTTCCCCTCCCCCCATCCACCCCTCCACTCCCAAGTTAAGCAATGCTTGTCAATTTCTTGCTCATACATTAAATCCTGTTCCGCATTTTGTAAGAGTAGGCTATTGTGTGCCGGTGGGAACGGAGGACAAAATTGACAAAACTGCATACACACGAGGACTGGATGTTAAAAATAAAAGCACACGAGTGCTTATTCCAATCTTCTTCTTCTTCTTCCTTTTTTGTCATGTTTCTTCCTCCTTATTTATGCCCCTTTCTCTAAGATCATCTGCAATACAGGCAGCCCAGGTCTTGCTAGGTCTTCCCTTTGGTCTCTTTCCATCCACTACGAAGTTCATGGCTCTTTAGACTGTAGCCAAGGACGGAAGGAAAAAATATGGCTCCCTAGGTAGAATGTAACTTGTGCTGTTAAGTGGGGGGGGGGGGATGAATTTGTGGTCTTCTGAATGCAACAATCTAGCAAAATACGAAGAAGAAAAAAAGGGAGGGAAGGGGTGTGTGTGTCTTACGTTCAGTATGATCTGATGCTGGACTTCTCCATCTCCTAGGCTTTAAGAAGCGTTGTGGTTCCAGACCTGTCTGCAGTATAAATGCATATATACATGTAAAAGATCCCATGGCCACAGAAGCTACCGTGGTAGGCAGACATGCATACTGACAGGGGGGAAAAAAATGAAGGGGAACGTTTGTTTGTTGGGGGAAGGGGTCCTCAGGGAGACCAGCCTGAAGTTTGTGCTGAAAAATCTGCCGTGATTACAACCACTGTGACTACCTACGTCATCGCTGTTATGTGATTGCTGTGCAGTGCAGATCAAGTACCGGACATAGCGTGTGTGTGATTGTGTGAGTGAGTGAGTGTGTGTGTGTGTATGAGAGTGAGTGTGTGTGTGTGTGCATGAGAGTGAGTGTGTGTGGTGTGAGAGTGAGTGTGTGTGTGTGTAAGTCTTTTGTGTGTGAGTGCGTGCGTGTGTTTATTGATTTATTTTTATGTTTATTTTATTCTTTTATATCGAGGATAACGGAATAAGCACTTGTGTGCTTTTTTTACATCCCGTCCTGGTGTGTGGTGTGTGTGTGTGTGATGAAATGTATGTGTGTGCGTACCTGCATGTGTGGTTGTGTGTGTGTGTGTGTGCGCGTACATGCGTGTGTGTTTTTTTGTTTTGTTTTTGTTTAATGTCCATTCACTCCTTGGTGATAAGGACACACCCGCATTCAAACCAACCTTTCCCCTCTCTCTCTCTCTCTCTCTCTCTCTCTCTCTTCTCTCTCTCTCTCTCTTTTTTCTCTCTCTTTAATGTAGTATATTTATATTATCACAACTATCTACAGTAGAGGTCTTACTGGGGAAGAATATATAATCTCAGCAACTGATGTTATGAACTGCTGAGAGTCATATAAAACTTCTTGAACAGTGGCATATTTTTTATGAATATCTATTACTTTCCTTTTAAATAGGTCAGTTAGGATTGGGCAATCAAACAATAAATGGTGGATTGAAAGAGATTGAGAACAGCAACATGTCATATTTTTAGAGTATTTGGTGTTCCATGCATTTAGCCTCATTTTATATATTAAAATGTCTACTTTCCGTGAGCAAGAAATGTTTTCAAAGTGTGTTTTCTTCATTTTGGAATGCATACAATTCATCAATTTAGCATTAATTTCATGGGAGGATGATGCGAGATTGGAATCAAACGTTTCAATGTTGCAATCAGAGGCACCTTGTTTTGCTAAAGAATCAACCAACTCATTCCAATAGATTCCACAGTGAGAAGGGACCCAGCAAAAAGTTACTTGTATGCCTCTGCTTGCAATACAATGTATCAAGAATTTTATCTCAAATACAATATCTTTCCTTATGTTCCCTTGCCAGTGCTTTAGTGTCATCAATACTGCTTTTGAGTCAACGCAAAAAAGAATGTGGTGAATATCAAGCGCAGTATTTGACAATAAATTCAAGGCCATAAGGATCGCAAACAATTCACACATAAAAATAGAAAAATGTTTTCCTAAATGAAATGATTTTTGTACTTTTAAAACAGGAATCACAAATGCTGCCCCATTTCTTCCTGATTCCAGTACAGATCCATCAGTATACACTTTTAAATAATTAGC
>CM054160.1:47067835-47095993 GCA_028751875.1 Rapana venosa
TGTGTGTGTGTGCATGCATGTGAGTGCATGCATGCACGTACATGCCTAGTGCCAGGGTCCATGCACCACATACTTTCCTACGAAAAGAACAGACCCAGTGTTCGAGCAGTGACAACAGACACAGACTCCATTCGAGCCAAAGTCTGTCTGTCGTAACATACATACCTGACTATGCAGTCAGCCACACTGGGGCTTCAGAGTGGTCATCACCTGTGTGCTGTCAGGTGGAGGGGCTGCTGGAGGGGGAGGACTTCAGCCACAAGGTGACGCGGGCCCAGTACCTGGAGCTCATCAAGGACCTGCTGGACCGGGTCACCCTACCTGTGGACGAGGCTCTCAGGTCCTCGGAGATCACCTGGGTGAGAAGACAGAACGCGTCTCTTGACTTCTAACCTCTTCACTGCCCAGTGCAAGTGCACCCTATATGCCGGGGAATAACATTCTTATGTATGTACCACTTGCTATGTTCCTATCCCTCTTACTCAGAAATGACTACCTGAATAATCCTGACAGTCTACCCAGTGACAGTATATATATATATATATATATATATATATATATATGGTAAATTGCTTCGAGGCAAGCTCAAATTGATATTTCTGTGATTTCACTGCGAAAATATATTTCAAATGTGGAAAGTCCACAAAAAAATACACTTTCTTCATCACCACTGTCATTCTGAGTACCCCCCCCCCCCCCCCCCATCTCAGTAACGTCAAACACATAAGTCCAGGACAAATCTCTTTCATTTTTTTTAAATGCACGATTTCCTGAATCATACACGATCGTTTTTCATATCTGGCAGGTAAATTTAAAGTTTTACTTGCCCCTTTTTCAGCTGTGTAAAGTTATTGACACTTTCAACAAGAAGTTTCAGCCATTTTGAACAAGAGCTGCCCAAGCAGTCATGCATAAAACACAAAATACAAGCTAAAAAACGATCGTTTTCGCCACGGTTTTTCCAGCTGCATGTTGCCAAGCAACAGGAGAGTGATCTCCAATAATTTTGGAGTTGTTTCCCTTTAACCGTAGTCACGGAAGCTGGCTTGTTTACCTTGGGTTCCACACCCCGGAAATTTTCCAGGTTATAGGCGTATAGGGTGCACATTTACCCCGGAAAATTTCCGGGGTGGGGCAGTCTAGTGGTTAATTTCTTCTTTTTTGGGGTGGAGTTTTTTGTTTGTTTGTTTGTTGTTTGTTTCCTGGGCGAGAACTGCGAGGTTCATCAGTGGTGAGATTTTTGCGTATGTGACCGTTTTGACCTACCGTTGATGTAGCTGCATTCTGACTTCAGGGAAGGGTGTGTGTGTGTGTGTGTGTGTGTGTGTGTGTGTGTGTGTGTGTGAGTGTGTGAGTGTGTGTGTGTAATGTGTTTGTGTGTGTAGTGTGTGAGTGTGTGTGTGTGTAGTGTGTGTGTGTGTGTTTGTGTAGTGTGTGTATGTGATGTGTGTGTGTATGAGTGTGTGTGTGTGAGTGTTTGTGTGTGTATGAGTGTGTGTGTGTGTTTGTCTGTGTGTGAGTGTGTGTTTGTGTGTGTGTGTAGTGTGTGTGTGTGTGAGTGTTTGTGTGTATGAGTGTGTGTGTGTGTGTGAGTGTGTTTGAGTGTGTGTGTAGTGTGTGTGTTTGTGTGTGAGTGTGTGTGTGTAGTGTGTGTGTTTGTGTGTGAGTGTGTGTGTGTGTGAAGTGTGTGTGTGTGAGTGTGTGTGTGTGTTTGTGTGTGTAGTGTGTGTATGAGTGTGTGAGTGTGTTTGTGTGTGTGTTTGTGTGTGTGTGTGTAATGTGTGTGTGTGTGTAAGTGTGTGTTTTGTGTGTGTGTAATGTGTGTGTGTGTGTGTAATGTGTGTGAGTGTGTGTGTAATGTGTGTGTGTTTGTGTGTGAGTGTTTGTGTAATGTGTGTGTGTATGTGTTTGTGTGTGTAATGTGTGTGTGTTTGTGTGTGTAATGTGTGTGTGTGTGTTTGTGTGTGTATGTGTGAGTGTGTGTGTGTGAGTGTGTAGGTTTGTGTGTGTGTTGGTGAGTGTGTGTGTGTGTAATGTGTGTGTGTAGTGTGTGCGTGCGTGCATGTGAGTGAGTGAATCAGGGAGTGAAGTTTGTTGTTACAGATAGAGGGGCAGAGAGAGACACATACAGAGGGGGAAGACCCCTGTGTGCATGCAGTTCTTAACCCTATATCTGTTCCTGCTGGTTCGCTGTGGCTTACTTTTGTAAAAGGCAGGAACAGGCTTTTTAGCGTGGGCACAAGATGTCGTGTCTGCATTCACACACGGGGCCACGGCTTACAGTCTCATCCCAAGGTCTTTTGGGGGGAGAGGAGTCAGTGCTGATGTGAACTCCAGGGTAAAGTTCCCTAAAACAGGAGCCTCCGTGGGGGCTCGATCCCAGGCCCTCAGATCACTAGCACAAGGCTCTAACCACCAGGCTGGCCTGCACCCCCCCCCCCCCCTCCCCCCGGTATTTGGTTTAGTCAGTAGTCATGTGTCCTCACTAAAATGAATTCTAAGTAAGAATAAAGTCCATATACCATTTTGGAGCTGGAAGGTATGTTCAGAAAACAAAGCATTACAAAACAGAACCTTGTTTTCAGTTATGTATTTATTTTATTCTTTTATTTCAAGGATAATGGAATGAAGCACTCATGTGCTGCTTTTTTTTACATCCTGTCCCCGTGTTTATGCAGTTCTGTAAATTTTGTCATCTGTTCCCACCAGCACACAATGGCCTACTCTTCTGAAAAGTGAACGAGTTTTAACGTGTGCACAAGATGTTCTGCATGCATTCATACACAGGACATCGGTTTATAGTCTCATCCAAAGGACTTTTTGGGGAGAGTGGAGTCGGCACTGATGTTAACTCCAGAGGAAAAATCTTCTTGATCGAGATTCGAACCCGGGTCAGCAGATCACGAGCGCGTCGCTTTAAACACCAGGCTACCCCGTCCCCCTTGTGTATGTTTGCGCATGTGTGAGTGTGTGTGTGTTTACCTGTGCGTGCATATGCTTGTTTGTGTGTTTATGTAGATAAAGTAGAACATTTGATTGTCACGCACTCTGAACATGTGCAGTACTCGTTGGATATACATGAACAACATGCCAGTATGTATGTACATGCGCATGCCTTCATGCGTGTGTCCGTGCTCGAGTGTATGTGTGGGTGCGCGTGTATGTACATGTTTGAAAAGTGTTTTCTTATGGGGTTTTGCATTTTTTCCCCTTGCAGCCAGAGATCAATGAAGTCATTCTGATGGGAGGGGGGAGCCGCCTGCCTAGGGTGCATGAGCTGCTGTTGGCGCACAGCGGCAAGTGAGTGGGGGGGGGGGACCCTGTCCGTCTCCTGTTCATCTATCTATCTATCTATTGATCTATCTATCTATTTATTGTATTATTTATTTATCTATCTATCTATTTGGGGATGGGATAGCTCAGTGGTCGGAGCACTCGCTTTCCCCCAGCCAAGTTAAGCAGTGTCGAGCGTGGTTACCAGTTGGATGGGTGACCGTTTGCGCGCCTTGGCTTCAGTACAGTTCCCCCAGTTCACCCAGCTGTAAATGGGTACCTGCCCTCTTTAGGGTCAGGGAAGGTAAAGCAGCGAGGGAGAGGAGATGGGCGCCGCCCTCAATATGCTGGCCCTAGAGAAGTGAGGTCTCTGACGCCTCGCTCCCCTACAACCTTATAGGTTATGGGACTCCTTTACCTTCTTTCTTTATCTATCTATTTATTCCTTTATTTATTTATTTATTTATTGTATTATTTATTTATTGTATTATTTATTTATCTATCTATTTATTCCTTTCTTTATTTATCTATCTATTTATTGTATTATTTATTTATTTATTTATTTTATCTATCTATCTATTTATTCCTTTCTTTATTTATTTATCTATTTATTTATTCTTTTGTTTATTTATCTACTTATTCTTTTATTTATTTATCTATCTATCTTTTTGTTTGTTTTTATCTATTCATTTATTTATTTATTTATCTGTTTATTTATGTATGTATTTATTCTTTTATTTATTTATATATTTACTCTTTTATTTATTTATCTATCTCTTTATTCTTTTATTTGTTTATCTATCTATTTATTCTTTTATTTATTTATCTCTCTACGTATTCTTTATTTATTTATTCTTGTATTTATTTATCCGTCTATTTATTGTATTTATTTATTTATTAATCTATTTATTCTTTTATTTCAAGGATGATGGACTAAGCACTCGTGTGCTTTTTTGCATCCAGTCCCCATGTGTGTTTGGTTTTGTAAATGTTGTTCATCTGATCCCACCAGCACAATGGCCTACTTTTCCGAAAGGCGGAACAGGTTTTAACTTTTGCACAAGATGTTCTGCCTGCATTTGCACACAGGACCTTGATTTATAGTCTCATCCTGAGGACTCTGTGTGTGTGTGTGTCAAAGTCAAAGTCATAGTCAAAGTCAAACTTTTATTTTCAGATGGTACATTGAATAAGCAGTGCATTTGCTTTTTTTCATCAAGCCATCTATCTAAAGAAAGAAAAAAAAAAGCGAGAGAAAAAAGATAATGTATATGCAGACATAGAATAAAAAAAAAACTAATCTATGGTAAACTATACAAATCAAACAAAAAAACCAATAACATATGCATATGTGGAATTAAAACAAAACAAAAATCCCAGAAAAATATGAGACCATACAATTCAAATAATTCAAAAATCTTGAAAAAATATCCGTCATAATACAAACAAACAAGCAACAAAGAAAAACCAAACCAAAACAAACAAAGAAGACAAAATAGAATAAAAATAAAAAACCCACACCAACTGCTTCCCTCCCCCCCCCCCCCTCACACACATATACACACAAACCTTCAACCATACAAACAACTGAATAAAACAACAACAAAAAGATGAATCAACAAGAACAACCACAACAAGGAAATAAACAATCAAACAAACACAAATATACATGTGTGTGTTTGTGTGTGTGTGTGTTGTGTAGTGCCAGTATTGTTATTGAAATTAATGGAAGGAAAAGCTGGTTTTTATTTTCCTTGATGTTTTGGAGTTTTTTTCTGTCTCTTTTTTCTCTTCATCTTTTCTCTCTCTCTCTCTCTCTCTCTCTCTCTCTCTCTCTCTCTCTCTTCTCTCTCTCTCTCTCTCTCTCTCTCTCTCTCCTGTTCCGCTTTTTGGAAGAGTAGGCCATTGTGTGCCGGTGGAAACAGATGACAAAATTTACAAAACGGCATACACACGTGGACTGGATGTAAAAACGCACATGAGTGCTTATTCCATTATCCTCGATATAAAAGAATAAAATAATTAATAAATATAAATCTCTCTCTCTCTCTCTCTCTCTCTCTCTCTCTCTCTCTCTCTTCTCTCTCTCTCTCTCCCTCTCTCTCTCTCTCGCTCTCTCTCTTTCTCTATCTCTCCCTCTCTCTCTCTCTCTCCCTCTCTCTCTCTCTCTCTCCCTCTCTCTCTCTCTCTCCTCTTTTTAACCCCGTTCTCCTTCCTCTTTTCAGAGCTGCTGAGCTACCACTCCCCTCTCCCCTCTCCCCACCCCCCCCCCACACACACCCCCACTTCCTACCCCCCACCCCATGGGAATGCTGGGGGTTCTTTCAGTATAAATAGCTTCCCCATCTTCTGGAAATTCTGTGCAAGAAACTTCCACTTATCTATCTCTCGTTCTCTCTTTGTTTCTGTCTTCCTCTTCACCTTTCTGTCATCTCTCTTGCTTATTTTCTGCCCTCCCCTGCCTTTTCTCAAGCACATCTTTCAAAAAATAATATTGTGTGTTGGTTATAGGACATGTTGCCTGTGTTCTCTCTTTTGTTCTGGCAGCCAGGTGTGTGTGTGTTGGTTATAGGACATGTTGCCTGTGTTCTCTCTTGTGTTCTGGCAGCCAGGTGTGTGTGTGTTGGTTATAGGACATGTTGCCTGTGTTCTCTCTTTTGTTCTGGCAGCCAGGTGTGTGTGTGTTGGTTATAGGACATGTTGCCTGTGTTCTCTCTTTTGTTCTGGCAGCCAGGTGTGTGTGTGTGTGTGTGATGTGGAACACTGGGATGGGCACAGGATGTCCATTCTACAGTGGTGGTATTTGCCCATGTGGCACTTTTTATGTGGGGTTTTTTGTTTTTTTACTTTGAAATGTTTGTTATAATTTTTTACACCTTTTTGGTAATCTGGGGAGGATAAATTAAGCAGAATGGCTGGCGTCCTCAGCACAGCCTGGTTTATCAGCCTTAACCCTTTCCCATGTTTACCCGCTGTAGCCCGCCGCTGCCCGCATATGTTTATACCCGCCGCAGCCCGCCTGACGTCGTTTCAGCCTAGTGGGGAATTTCCCTCATGCACTAAGCTATACCTAGTACACGCACACTATGAATGAATATTCCACTGAGGTCAGCATAAACTAAGGAAGGAATGGGCACCAAATTCAGTACTACACAGCCTCCCATTCACAAGAAATTGGCCAGTGACTGGCTTTGTCTTTCCCACGCTTTCTTGTAGCTAAAAATGGCAGCAAAGATTGCAGATACGATGTGGGAGGAATATACTGATGTGGAAATTGAAGCTATTTTGGCTCAAGTGGAACAGCTCGAAAGAGAAGAAAATGTTGAATCCGATGATGAAGTGGATGTAGAAGAAGGAGATGAAATAGGAGAAAGTAGTGAGTCGGAAAGTGATGCTGAGGATAACATTCCGTTGGCTTCATAGCAGACAACATGGCGCAGCGTACAAGTGCCTTGCACAGTGCAAGACTTCACGCTGCCGACTGGGCCGGCACAAACTCTCCCACTGAATGCCAAGCCCTTAGATAACTTTGTTTTGTTTGTGCCCCAACATTTTTTCAAACTGAAGCAGATAAAACTAACAATCATGCCAGGCAAAAGATCGCTGCGAAAGGCTTAGTCATAGATCCATTGTGGACAGAAACAGCACCTGAGGAAATTAGGGCTTACCTGTCAGTTTTTATCATGATGGGGATCAAGCGTTTGCCAAGCATTCATCTCTACTGGTGTACTGATTCGAGATTGTCTGAGTCATGGATCAGTACTACTATGACGAAAACCAGATTTCTCAAAATGAATCAGTATTTTCACCTGAGAAACATGCCAACACACCTGGACATGACACTGGGCTGTGACACCTGCATTGTGACAGCCATGTAACTGGCTATTGGTGAAGGACACACTAGTGTTTTTGTAAATAGTAGGCGTTAGCATATACTTGTAAATAATGTATAAATGCGCATTAGTCAACGTTGTTTTCAATATGTTTGAATACTTTCCACTCAGAAAATGTAGACATGGTGACAGTAATTTTGTGACAAGTGTGAATGTTTGATTGGATTACCATGATGGTGGATGTGATGGAGGACACAGGCAGGACCACACTTGTTTTTTTTTTATCACATAGGTATATTGCACATGTTGGAGGGTAGTTGTAGACTAACAGCATGATGTCACTGCAATGTTACCTGTATTTGGTGACAAAGAGGGGACAGCAGCACGACACATGTAGGTAGGACACACATCTTGGGGTGCAGAACAAAGTATGACATCATATGAATACTTTGGCCAAATATGAATGCTCTGCAAACAATAGCAACTTTCTTTAATTTAACGTCTGTTCACTCAAGGTGATATTAGACAAAATATAGTGTTACAATATATAGAGAACGCGCGTGAGTGTGTGTGTGTGTGCATGCATGCGTGTGAGTGTGTGTGTGTGTGTGTGTGTGTGCATGTGTGTTTACCTATTAATGTCTGTGCACAAGATAAAAGAAAAAAAATACAAAGAAATTATGGGAGGGACGGGAATGACAATAGCAACTGTACAGCTCTATGTGTACTTGAGGTACCTTATTCTCTTAAAAAGCTGCGTTAAATATCGAATACTACAGTGAGTTTCTCTGTAAGATATGCAAACGGTAAAGGGTTAAGGAATGAAATGATTTAGATATTGTGTCATGTAATGTTGGGTTTTTTCAGAAGGGCAGTGTTAGATATTCGAAGGTATTAGGAGGTGTTGGTTTTGAATTGGAAGTGAAAGTTAGTGGAGCCACAGAAACTGATTGAGGTGACAGACAGCCCTGATGGGGCTTTTGTGGTGGGTAGTAGGGCTGTAAACAACAATGTGGAGTGAATGAGCTACCAGCCAGCTTTTGGCAGATGTTGTTGTGCTTGGCTGCATGGCATTCCACTGGTGCACTTGGTTACAAATACAGCTATATATATATATATTTGCTTTTTAAACATTCCATTGCAACGTTTACCCAGATTTGCTGTCAATGGGACATGCCCTTGGCTTCAAGAAGTCACAATGATGTTGATGTGGGTCTGAAATAGTGCCAAACAAAACGTGAAATGGTACGTTTTTTTTAAAACAACAGAAAAGGTAGCTAGTATTAATCATTGTGGGGGGGGATGGGATAGCCTGGTGGTTAGAGCATTATGCTCGTGATCTGAAGGCCAGGGTTTGAGCCTCGCTCCAGACACCTGTCAGAGGGACTTTTCCCCTGCAGTTAACGTCAGTGCCGACTCCACTCCCCCAAAAGTCCTTCAGATGAGGCTTTAAACCGAAGCCCCATGTGTGAACGCATGCAGAACGTCTTACGCACATGTTGAAATCCGTTACGCCTTTTGGAAGAGTAGGCCATTGTGTGCCAGTCGGAATGGATGGACAGGGGAACACAAGTGCGTGTTGGCTGCTGGCGTGTTTAGAAAATGTCCCCACCGTCGGAATGTGGCTACCTTAAAGGTGGGTAAACAAATGCATCGCAAAATCTCACCATTGATGAGCCTTGGAGCTGTAGGTGAGGAACAACAGTAAATAACAGACAACAACGACAACAACAACAACATCATTCATTTTATTGTTGTTGCTGTTCATCATGATTGCCATCATCATCAACCATTATCATCATCACCATTATCATTGTCGCCATCAACATTGTCGCCATCATCACCATTATCATCGTCGCCATCATCACCATTATCAACATCACCATTATCATCGTCGCCATCATCACCATTACCATCATCAACATCACCATTATCATCGTCACCATCATCACCATTACCATTATCAACATCACCATTATCATCGTCGCCATCAGCACCATTACCATCATCAACGTCATTACCACCACCATCATCATCTCCATCACCGTCATCATCACTGTCACCATCATCATTTCCATCACCATTATCATCACCACCATCATCACCATCCCCATCATCATCAGTGGCCATACGTTGTACAGTAATAAAGTTGGCATTGTTGTTGTTGTTGTTGGTTGAAACGGGTTTTTATCATTGATCACGATCAGGCTGAATGCATGCGCTTTGACTTGCCTTTGCGAGATGTAGCGCTATGTAAGTTGCATGTATTGTTGCTGCTGCTGCTGTTGTTGTTGTTGTTGTTGTAGTGATGATGATGATGATGATGATGATGACACTGTGCTGCAGGCAGGAGCTGGGGAAGAGCGTCAACACGGACGAGGCGGCAGCTCTGGGGGCAGTGTACCAGGCCGCATACCTGGGCACAGGGTTCAAGGTCAAGACCTTCCACGTGCGCGACGCCAACCTCTTCCCCATCAACGTGCGTGCCCCTGCCTTCAGTCCCTCCCTCCCTCCCTCCATGCCTCCCTCCCTCCCTCTCTCTCTCTCTCTCTCTCTCTCTCTCTCTCTCCCCCACCCCCCAGCCATGCCCCAAACCTAGTCTTTCTCATAGCTTTTTGTTTGTGTGCCTTTTCGTTTATACATGCGCGCACGTGCACGCCTAATATCACTTAGAGTGAACAGACGTTAAATTTGAAGACACATGCATGCGCGGGCACACAAATATAAATGCTTATACCATTATCCTCGATATAAAAGAATTAAATAAATAAAAATAAACACACACACACACACACACATACACTCTCTCTTCTCTTACCCACTCACTCCTCTCTCTCTCTCTCTCTCACACACACACATACTCTCTCTCACTCTCTCTCTCTCTCACACACACACACACATACTCTCTCTCACTCTCTCTCTCTCTCTCTCACCCACCACTCTCCTCCCTCTCTCTCTCTCTCACACACACACACACACACAATACTCTCTCTCTCTCTCTCTCGCTCTCTCTCTCTCTCTCTTCACACACCACACACACTACACTCTCTCTCTCTCGCTCTCACACACACCACACACACATCTCTCCTCTCTCTCTCTCTCTCTCTCACCCACCACTCACTCACTCACTTACTCTCTCTCACTCTCTCTCACCACACACACACACACACATACTCTCTCTCTCTCTCTCTCTCTCTCACCCACCCCACCTCACCACCTTACTTCTCTCTCTCTCACACAACACACACACACACACACTACTCTCTCTCTCTCTCTCTCTCTCTCGCACCACACACACACACACACACACACCTCTCTCTCTTCTCTCTCTCTCTCTCTCTTCGCTCTCGCTCCACCACACTTCACCACACACACTCTCTTCTCTTCATCTCTCTCCTACTCTCACATCTCTACTTCTCTCGTCTCTCTCTCTCTCTCTCGTCTCTCGCTCTCACACACTTTTCATTTCACACAATTATGTGTAGGGTGAATTATTCGTGATTCAAGTGTTGGACTTCTTCTTGGGGGGGGGGGGGGGGTTGGGGTGTGGTTTGTTTCATGTGTTCCTCACCCCGAGTGGTGTTCAGGTTCAGCAATAGTGATGACACGTTTGCACATGCAACCAGTTCTGCGCACCGTTCAGATAGCCACAGTCCGGCTTCGGGGTGGTGTCAAAACACAACACCCCTGCGCGTCCGGTTTGGGGTGTTTGTTTGTTTTTTATATAAAAGTGTTGTCATCTGTTCCTACAGGCGTGAACTCAAATGGCCTACCCTTCTCAAAGGCGGAACAGGTGTTTTTTTTAAATGTGCGCAGACATTGTCGACGTGCATTCCACCACCGGGATAAGAATTTATCGTTTTAGTGGGACTTTCTAGGAGGGGAGGGGGGGGGGGAGGGGAGTCCTCCGCATTGGTGTAAGTTCTGGGGGGTGGGGGGGGGGGGGGGGGGGGGGGGGGGGGGGGGGATGGGTGGGGGGGGGGGGGGGGGGGGGTGGAGTCTCGCATTGGTGTAAGTTCTGGGGGGGGGGGGGGGGGGGGGGGTGGAGTCCTCGCATTGGTGTAAGTTCTGGGGGGGGGGGGGGGGGGAATCCTAGAACTGGTGTGGTCACATTGGTAGCAGCAGGCAAGCTCAACCCCCCCCCCCCCCCCTCCCAGATCGACCCTAGACCCTCAGAGCACGAGTGCAGTACTCTATCCACTATGCCCCCCCCCCCCCCCCCAACTCTCCGTTGGTGAATCTCGGAGCTCTAGCCGAGGAACGACACGAAAAAAAGAAGACAGGAAAAAAAAATTAATATGTGTGTGTGTGAATTTTCATCTTTTACACAAAAACAAAAAACCCACAAAATTATTCTGTGAATTTTCTTCTTTGTAAACCAAAAAAAAATGTTAATCTCTGAATTGTCATCTTTGTAACAAAAAATAATTAATCTGTGAATTTTCATGTTTGTAACCCCCCCAAAAATTAATCTCTGAATTTTCATCTTTGTAAAGAAAAATATTTTTAAAAAATGATCTGTGAATTTTCCTCTTTGTAAAAATAAAAAAAAATTATTCTCTGAATTTTTATCTTTGTAAAACTAAACAAAATTAATCTCTGAATTTTCATCTTTGTAAAAAAAAAAAAAAATCTGTGAATTTTCATCTTTGTAAAAATAAAAAAAAATTAATCTCTGAATTTTTATCTTTGTAAAACTAAACAAAATTAATCTCTGAATTTTCATCTTTGTAAAAATAAAAGAATGAATCCCTGAATCTTCATCTTTTTGTAAAAAAAAAAAAAAAAACTATCTGAATTTTCATCTTTGTAAAAATAAAAAAAAATAATCTCTGAATCTTCATCTTTTTGTAAAAATAAAAAGAATTAATCTGTGAATTTTCATCTTTGTAAAAAAAAATATATATATATATAAAATTAATCTGTGAAATTTTCCTCTTTGTACAAATAAAAACAGTTAATCTCTGACTCTTCATCTTTCGTTTTGTCGTAACAGGTGGAGTTTGACAAGCAGAAGGCAGAGGAGGAAGGGGAGGAAACCTCTTCAGGACCCAAACGCATCAAACGGACGTTGTTTGGACGAACAAACTACTACCCCCAAAAAAAAAAAGGGGGAAAAAGGTCAGGAAAAAAATTGGGGGGTTTTTTGTTGTTGGGGTTGGTTTTTTGTCTGGGGGGGTGGTTGGGGGGGGTGTGTGTGGTGTGTGTTGGTGTGTGTGTGGTGTTGGTGTGTGTGTTGTGTGTGTGTGTTGGTGTGTGTGTTGGTGTGTGTGTGGTGTTTGGGGGTGTTGGGTGTGGTGTGTGTTGGTGTGTTTGTTTGGTGTGTGTGTTGGTGTGTGGGGTTGGTGTGTGTTGGTGTGTGGTTGTGTGTTGTTGGTGTGTTTTTTGGTGTGTGGTGTTGGGTGTGTGTGTTGGTGTGTTGTGTGTTGGTGTGTGTTTTTTGGGTGTGTTTGTGTGTTTTTGGGTGTGTGTGTGTGTGTTGGTGTGTTTTGGGTGTGTGTTGTGTTGTGTTTGGTGTGTGTGTGTGTTTTGGGTGTGTGTGTTGTGTGTGTGGTGTGTTGGTTTGTGTGTTGTGTTGGTGTTGTTTTGGGTGTGTTTGGTGTGTGTTTGTGTTGGTGTTGTGTGTGTTTTGGTTGGTGTTTTTGGTTGTTTTGTGTGTGTTGGTGTGGTTTTGGTGTGTTGGTTTTGGTGTGTTTTTGTTTGTGTGTGTTTTGTGGTGTGGTGTGTGTGTGGTGTGTGTGTGTGTGTTGGTTGGGTTGTGTGTGGGGTGTTGGTGGGGTGTGTTGGTGTGTGGTGTGTGTTGGTGTTGTGTTTTTGGCTTTTTGGTGGTGTGTTGGTGTGTTGTTTTGTGGTGGTTGTGGTTTTGGTGTTGGTTGGTGTTGGTGTGGTTTTGGGGGTTGTGTTTTGGGTGTTTTGTGGGGGTGGTTTTTGGGGTGTTGTTTTGTTTTTGTTTTGGGGTTGTTTTGGGGGTTGTGGTTTGGGTGTTTGTGGGTTGTTTTTGGGGTGGGGTGTTTTTTGGGTTTTGGGGTTGGTGGGGTTTTGGGGTGTTTTTTTGGTTTGTTTTTGGTGTGTGGGGGGTTGTTTTTGGGTGTGGTTTGGGTGTGGGTGTGGGTGGTTTGGGGTTTTTGTTTTGGTTGGGTTTTTTTGGGGGTGTGGGTGTGGGGGGGGTGGGTGTTTGGGGTGTTTTGGTGGTTGGTTTTGGTGTGTGTTTGGGTTTTGTGGTTTTTTTGTGTTTTGGTGTGGTTTTTGGTGGGGTGTTTTTTTTGTGTGTGGGGTTTGGGGTGTTTGTTTGGTTGGGGTGTTTTTTGTGTGTGTGGGGGTGTGTGTGTTTTTTTGTGGGTTTTTTTTGGTGGGGGTTTTGGTGTGTGTTTTTGGTTTTTGTGTGTGTGGTTTTGGTTGTTTGTGTGGTTTTTGTGTTTTTTGGTGTTTGGGGTTTTTTAGTGTGTGTTTTTGTGTTTTTTTTTTTGGGGGTTGTTGGTGTATTTGTGTTTGTGTATTGGGTGGTTTTTTTTGGGGGTGTGTTTTTTTTGTGTGTGTGTTGCCCCCTTGTAAAAATTTTGTACATGTTGCTTACTTTAATGTCATAGGGTGTTTTGTAAAAAGCCCAAAATTTTGAAAATATACATGTATGTTTCCGTATATCCCTAAGGCAGTTTTTTGTTTGGTGTGTGTGGGTGGTGCACAGTTTTTTTTTATTTACAACAACAAAACACACACCACAACAAATTCAAATTTTCCGGTTGATTTTTGTGCCCACAGAAAAAAAACATTAACAATAAAAAGCTTTTTTTGGTGGGGTTTTTTTTTTTTTTTTTTTTTTGGGGGGGGGGGGGGGTGGGGGGGGGGGGGGGGGGGGGGTGTTTTAAAAATTTTAAAAATGTGAAACCCCGGGAAAAACACAAAGATCCCCAACAAAAGCTCACCCCGGCGGGGGGTTGCCCCCTGTGCTCGGGCCCTTGTTTTCCCCCCTTTGGGGCTGGGGCGTGCCCAACCTAAAGGGGCCCTGGAGAAACGGCCTTCGGGCGGGCGAGGGCCAGGGCAGCCTCGCTGAAACAAAGGGTCAAGGTTAAATTTCCCCCGAAAGGACGAGAGCGGCCCTTCTCCCCCACCCTGGACTTGGGGGAGGTTGACTCCCTTGGTTCTTTGGAGGAGAGAGAGAGAGAGAGAGAGAGAGTAGAAGAGAGAGAGAGAGAGAGAGGGGAGAGAGGGGAGAGAGAGAGAGAGGGGGGATTATTTGGAGGGGGGGATGTTGGATGTGTGTGGTGGGTGTCAGTTTGGGTGTGGGGGTGGGTGTCTGGGTGCTGTGCGCGTGTGTGTGTGTACAGTGTGTGTGTGTACATGTGTGTGGTGGGGTGGTGGGTGTCATTTGGGTGTGTGGGTGGGTGTCTGGGTTGCGTTGCGCGTGTGTGTGTGTACATGTGTGGGGGTGGTAGGTGGGTGTCTGTTGGGATGTGTGTGTGTGTCTGTGAGTGTGTGTGTCCAGTGGGGGAAATAAGAAGAAGGAAAAAAAAGAAGAATAATATTGATGATGATGATCATGATAATAATAATAATAAATGGAATTGATATAGCGCTATACCTTGCAAAGACAAATCAAAGCGCTTGCACTCAACCCATTCTTACACAGTCATGCAACCAGTAACAATCAATAGTCCCTACAATCCAAATGTGCACCACACACACACGCGCACACACACACACACACACTCCACACACACACACACACACACACAACACACACACACACACACCACACGCACACCCCACACACACACACACACACACACACACACACACACAAAACACACACACACACACAAACACACACACACACACCACACGCACACACCACACACACCACACGCACACACACAGACACACACACACACACACACCACACCACACGCACAACACAGACACAGACACACACACACCACACACACACGCACACCCCACAGACAACACACACACACACACATACACACACACACACACACACACACACACACCACACGCACACCACACGCACACACACACCACACAACACACACAACACACACACACACACACACACCACACACACACACACAACACACCCCACGCACACCCACACACACACACCACAACACATCACACACACACACACACACACACACACACACACACACACACACACACACACACCACACGCACACCACACACACACCACACACACACACACACACGCACACACACACACACATGTTGGGATTTCTGCTGCTGAAGGGAGAGACAGTTGTCTCGGTGGTGGCTGGAAGTCAGACTGTCAAATGGCAAGTTCAACGTTCTAACCGCCCATCCCCCTTCTCTTGCATGTAATATGTACGGTAAAGGTGGCCCGCAACCTATGTGATCCTAGGGGAGTGAGGCATCAGAGGCCTCAACTTCTCAAGGGGGACGAGATTGTCTAGCGGTCAGAACATTGCACTCACAATCTGACAACCCGGGTTCGATTCCCGTTCAAGGGGGATATTTTCCCCTGGAGTTAACATCAGTGTCGACTCCACTTCTCCTCAAAAGTTCTTCAGATGAGACTGGAAACCGAGGTCCCGTGTGCGAACGCATGCAGAACATCTTGCGCACACGTTAAAATCCTGTTCCGCTTTTCGTAAGAGTAGGCCATTGTGTGCCGGTGGGAACGGATGACAACATTTACAAAACCGCATACACACGGGGACTGGATGTAAAAAAGCACATAAGTGCTTATTCCATTATCCTCGATATAAAAGAATAAATAAATAAATAAATAAGTAGATGTAAAAAAGCACACAAGTGTCTCTTCCATTATCCTCGATGTAAAAGAATAAATAAATAAATAAATAAGTAGATGTAAAAAAGCACACAAGTGTCTCTTCCATTATCCTCGATGTAAAAGAATAAATAAATAAATAAATAAGTAGATGTAAAAAAGCACACAAGTGTCTCTTCCATTATCCTCGATGTAAAAGAATATTTAAAATAAAAGGGGCCAGCCGAATGAGGGCAGTGGCGCCCATCTCCTCTCCCTCGCTGCTTGACCTTCCCTGACCCTAAAGAAGATAGAGTGTGCCCATTCTCCTTCCCTCGCTGTTAGACATTTCATAAAGGCCACTAAGAGGGCAGGTACCCATCTCCTCTCCCTCGCTGCTTTACCTTCCCTGACCCTAAAGAGGGCAGGTACCCATTTACAGCTGGGTGAACTGGGGGAACTGTACTGAAGCCAAGGCGCGCAAACGGTCACCCATCCAGTGGTAACCACGCTCGACGCTGCTTAACTTGGCTGGGGGAAAGCGAGTGCTCCGACCACTGAGCTATCCCGTCCCCGAGTAATATGTACTGTGAACAGTGACAGTGACTGTCTTACCTAGTGAACACTGTGTGTGTGTTGTGTGTGTGTTTTTGTGTGTGTTGTGTATGTGTGTTTTGTGTGTGTATGTGTGTGTTGTGTGTGTTGTTTGTGTGTGTATGTGTGTTTTGTGTATGTGTGTGTGTGTTGTGTATGTGTGTTTTGTGTATGTGTGTGTGTGTGTGTATGTGTGGTGTTTGTGTATGTGTGTGTTTTGTGTGTGTGTGTGTGTGTTTTTGTGTGTGTTTTGTGTTGTGTGTTTTGTGTGTGTTTTGTGTATGTGTGTGTGTTGTGTGTGTGTTTGTGTGTGTGTTTTGTGTATGTGTGTGTTGTGTTGTGTGTGTTTTGTATGTGTGTTGTGTATGTGTGTGTTTGTGTGTTGTGTGTGTGTGTGTTGTGTGTGTATGTGTGTTTTGTGATGTTTGTGTGTGTTGTTGTGTGTGTGTATTGTGTTGTGTTGTGTGTTGTGTATGTGGTGTGTGTGTTGTGTGTTGTGTTGTGTTTTGTGTTGTGTGTATGTGTGTTTGTGTGTGTGTGTGTTGTGTATGTGTGTTGTGTGTGTGTGTGTATGTGTGTGTGTGTTGTGTGTTGTGTTGTGTTTGTGTGTGTGTGTGTGTTGTTGTGTGTTGTGTGTGTGTGTGTGTGTGTGTGTGTGTGTTGTGTGTGTGTTGTGTGTGTGTGTGTGTGTGTGTGTGTGTGTGTGTGTGTGTGTTGTGTGCAGGTGGAGTCAGCATTTGAGGAAGATCCTGCTACAAAGGAAGGGGGTTCCTACATGTCCAGTGAGTCTGCACTGGGGCTAGGAAGGGGAGCTGCTGTGTGGCTGTGCGCGTGCATGCGTGCGTGCGTGTGGGTGGGTGGGTGTATGTGTGTGTGTTTGTGGGTGAGTGTGGGTGTGTGTTTGTGTGTGTGGGTATGTGGGGGTGGGGTGCGCAAGTGTGTGTAGGTTCGTGGGTGGGTGGGTATATATGTGTGGGTGCATGTGTGTGGGTGGGTGGGTGGGTGTATGTGTGTGTTTGTGGGTGGGTATGAGGGGGTGGGTGTGTGGGTGGGGTGGGGTGCATGCACACGTGTGTGTTTGATACTGTTTGCATATCATTTTGCGATGAACTCTTGCTTCTCAGTTTCTGTCAGTATTGATATTATTTTGGGGTGTATTGCTGTTAGGTTTATTCTCCTGTTGAGTTTGCTTCTAATCCTCCATACGCCAAAAGGGGTGAAAGGAATTAAAGCTTGAAATCTTGTGTAAGTGAATGTGTGTAGTGTGCATGTGTATGTACAAATGGCAACCCCCACCTTATTTAATTTTTAAACTTTAATTTGTATGTGTGTGCCTATGTGTGCTTGTGTGTGTGTGCACGTGCGTGCGTGCGTGTGTGTATGTGTGGTGTAGCTATATTATGCATATGTACATATGTTGGTGCATACACAGATGGCAACCCCCTCCTCTTTTTTTTTCAAATTTTAAACTTCAGTTTTTGTGTTTTGGTACTGCTACTTCCATACTGTTCATGCTAATCTCGCCACAGGAAACACAATTCTGATGCTCTGTCGCATTCCAGTGGAGAGAGAGACACACAGAGAGAGACAGAGAGAGAGAATTGAATTAAATTGAATCAGTTATATTTATTTTCAGCTGGTGAATGACAACAGCTATAACAGTACAAATGAATAAAAGCAAAATTCATAACAAACGAAACAGGGGGAAATAATCCACAAGCGTCATTCTGTTAGTAATAATGAAATATAGAACATATATATATATAATGTGTCTTTAGGTGATACTTTAGGAAGTTGAGCAGCAGAAAGTGTATAACTGGGAGGGAGGGAGAGAGAGAGGGAGAGAGAGTGAAAGAGAGAGAGAAGGTTTCTTCTGTTAAACTGTATAATCTCAAGTAGCATAGTGACATGAAATGATGACAAAAGAATGAGACATACACAGGCACACACAAATATATATATATATATATATATATATATTTATATACATACATATATATATATATATATATATGATGTGAAGTCTGTAGCTAGTACCAATAGACTGTGCTGGTTTGGGCACGTTCAAGCAGACCACCACATCATAAAAAGAGCCATGAACTTCGTAGTGGATGGAAAGAGACCAAAGGGAAGACCTAGCAAGACCTGGGCTGCCTGTATTGCAGATGATCTTAGAGAAAGGGGCATAAATAAGGAGGAAGCTCAAAACAGAGAGAGATGGAGAAGGCTCATCAATGTCAAACCTCCCCTGGGAGAAACATGACAAAGAAGGAAGAAGAAGAATATATTTATACATATATATATATATTTATATATATATATATATACACACACACATATATAAGGGGAGTCCCATAACCTATAAGGTCGTAGGGGAGCGAGGCGTCAGGGACCTCACTTCTCTAGGGCCAGCATATTGAGGGTGGCGCCCATCTCCTCTCCCTCGCTGCTTTTCAGTACAGTACACATATATACATACATACAAACACACACATAGATACACACACACACATAGACAGACGCACACACACACAACACACACACACACACACAATCAATCACAAATACACATTTTCAAGCACACTGATGATATTTAACATGCTGATCTTCAACCACTGAGTGAGAAAGGAGGTTTTGAATTACTTATGAAGCCACTACACATGTGGTGGAATCACACGTTAAATCCTGTTCCGCTTTTTGTAAGAGTAGGCCATTGTGTGCCGGTGGGAACAGATGACAAAATTTACAAAACCGCATACACACGGGGACTGGATGTAAAAAAGCACATAAGTGCTTATTCCATTATCCTCGATATAAAAGAATCAAATGATTTTTTTTTTAATTGTAAGAGTTCCCAGAACAGAACAGAACATCATACTTCACCAGGAAATCTTTGAATCGAACTAAAGCGAATACCGCTGTCACAAACAGCACTCATACCTGCACTTCTCTTTAATTTTTCTAATCCTGTGTGTTACCTCTAGCCCACCAGTCCATGGTTTATCATGATGTGTTATGTGCTGACGTGTGCTTTGTTTATGTGTGGACCCAGTGGTGTGTTGTGTGCTGACGTGTGCTTTGTTTATGTGTGGACCCAGTGGTGTGTTGTGTGCTGACGTGTGCTTTGTTTATGTGTGGACCCAGTGGTGTGTTATGCGCTGACGTGTGCTTTGTTTATGTGTGGACCCAGTGGTGTGTTATGCGCTGACGTGTGCTTTGTTTATGTGTGGACCCAGTGGTGTGTTATGCGCTGACGTGTGCTTTGTTTATGTGTGGACCCAGTGGTGTGTTGTGTGCTGACGTGTGCTTTGTTTATGTGTGGACCCAGTGGTGTGTTATGCGTGACGTGTGTTTGTTTATGTGTGGACCCAGTGGTGTGTTGTGTGCTGACGTGTGTTTTGTTTTGTGTGGACCAGTGTGGTTGTGTGCTGACGAGTGCTTGTTTATGTGGGACCCAGTGGTGGTTAGTGCGACGTGTGCTTTGATTTGTTGCTTTACAAGATTCGCGCTAGTAAATTCCATACATTCTTAATATATATTATGGTGGACCAGTGGTGTGTTGTGCGCTTGACGTTTGCTTTGTTTATGTGTGGACCCAGTGTGTGTTATGTCTGCTGTGCTTGTTTAGTCTGGACCAGTGGTGTGTTGGTGCCTGACTGTGCTTCTTATGTGGGACCCCAGTGTGCTTCTGTGCTGACGTGGATTTTTGACTGCTGTTCGACCCAGTGGTGTGTTGTCTGACTGTTGCTTTGTTATGATGTGGACCCATGTGTTGTGCACTCACGGTAGTCCTTTGTTATGTGTGTGACCCATGGTGTGTTTTGCTGACGTGTGTGTTCTGTGTGTCGTGTGTGGACTGAGCTGGCAGCGCTATCTGGCACTTTGTTATTGGGGGACAGAGGAGAGAGTGCACAGCAGAAAACGGACGACACCTTCTCTGTTGAGTGGTCAGTCTTCCTTACCTTTGGCATTCGCTGTCACCTTTCATTCATGCTGTGCTATCCTCCGTCTTGTAACGTTACTCCACCCCCCCACCCCCCCCCCCCCCTTTCTTCCCCCTTGCGATTTTTGAACCAGCTTCCTCACCCTCAATGGTTTTCAGCTTTCTGTAGCAAGTCATTCCACTCAGCTAAAGCCACTCTCTGATGTTGTCATTCACATCGTTTTCTCTGTCTGCCTCTTCTTCGTCTCCCTCCTTGTACTGTTCCCTGTAGGACAGTCTTGGCCAGTCCAGATGTTTATGTGACGTGCCCAAACCACTTCAGTTTGCAGTTTTTTCACTGAAGTCAGGAGCTCTTTAAATGGTCCTATTGCGTTTTCAGTTCTGATTTTCACCTCCTCATTAGTGATGTGATCTCTGTATGTGATACAAAGAAGTTTGTGAAAGCACCTCATCTCCATCGCCTGTATCCTTCTGTCAGTGTCTGCTGTTACGGTTCACGTTTCACATGCATACAAAAAGATGGACATGATCACGATTGCATCAGTCTGATCTTGAAGCTGATGGCGATGTTCTTGTCGTTCCCGAGGACTTTCAGTTTGGTCATTGCAGCTGTGGTCCTGGAGAGAATTTCAGGTTTTGATCCTTCGTCCAATGCTCTAGCTCCCAGATTTGTAAAGCTATACAAAGAATAAAATATGTTGTTGTTGTTGTTTTTGTTGTTGTTGTTTACCCTGAAGGTCACCCAGAATATGCACTCACTCATCCCACCTGAGAATCACTATGAGATTGAAAGCGCACACTTGATAAGAATCACTATGAGATTGAAAGCACACTCTTGATGAGAATCACAGTGAGATTGAAAGTGCACACTTGATGAGAATCACTATGAGATTGAAAGCGCACACCTGATGAGAAGTTTGCCTCTCTCAGAACCTCACCACAAAGGCTGCCATACTCTGACTTTGGGGGATATGTGTGTGTTCGTTATTATCATGCTGTAAAGGAGAGTGCAGGTTGTTTTGCTAAGAGCTTGTCGTGGCTGAAGGGGACGGTCTCGACACATCGGCACAACACCATTTTGACCTGGGCCTTGGCTGACTTCAGTCACCAGCAAAGCTGGTGGCCAGGACCCAGAACAGTGAGATATCAAGTTCCTGTTTGTCTGTAAGGTAAAGATGATGTTCTCATAACCTATTGCAGTCGTTGGGGAGCGAGGCGTCAGAGACCTCAGCTTCTCCAGGGGCCAGCATGTTGAGGGTGGCGCCCATCTCCTCTCCCTTGTTGCTTTCACCTTCCCTGTATCTGTAGATGCCAGGTACCCATCGACAGCTGGGTGAACTGGGGGACTGTACTGAAGCCAAGGTGCATGAATGAGTTACCCATTCGTGAGGCAACTACATTCACCACTGTTTAACTTTAGGGGGCTTCAGTGAGAAGACGAGAAAATGACAAAGTGTGCATTATTGCCTTGAGGCAACATTTGCCATTTCAAGCTTTCCCCCAAGCCACTTTTGGGTTCCTTGTGATGAGGCATCCTCAGGGTCAGAAGTCCGCATGGAGCTTACCAATGTCAGGCCTCCATGGGGCTACCAGCCAGAGGGGCCCTGCACTGCTGCTGGGTCACTTTGGTGGGTGGTGTTCAGTGGTGCCTGTTCTGAGCTAACATACCCAGGACACCACCACCTACCTAGCCCCCTACTGACAGTGTTCAGTGACAGCACAGCAGTTGAAGGGCAAGACTGGGTGAGATCACCGCCAAGGGCAAGACTGAGAGAGATCACCGCCAAGGGCAAGACTGAGAGATCACCGCCAAGGGCAAGACTGAGAGAGATCACCGCCAAGGGCAAGACTGGGTGAGATCACCGCCAAGGGCAAGACTGAGAGAGATCACCGCCAAGGGCAAGACTGAGAGATCACCGCCAAGGGCAAGACTGAGAGAGATCACCGCCAAGGGCAAGACTGGGTGAGATCACCGCCAAGGGCAAGACTGGGTGAGATCACCGCCAAGGGCAAGACTGGGAGAGATCACCGCCAAGGGCAAGACTGGGAGAGATCACCGCCAAGGGCAAGACTGGGAGAGATCACCGCCAAGGGCAAGACTGGGAGAGATCACCGCCAAGGGCAAGACTGGGAGAGATCACCGCCAAGGGCAAGACTGGGAGAGATCACCGCCAAGGGCAAGACTGGGAGAGATCACCGCCAAGGGCAAGACTGGGGAGATCACCGCCAAGGGCAAGACTGGGAGAGATCACCGCCAGGGCAAGACTGGGAGATCACCGCCAAGGGCAAGACTGGAGAGATCACGCCAGGGCAAGACTGGGAGAGTATCACGCAGGCAAGACTGGGAGAGATCACCGCCAAGGGCAAGATGGGAGAGTCACCGCATGGCAATGACTGAAGAGATCCCGCCAGGGCATGACTGGGGGTAGCTAGGGCAAGACTGGGATGAGATCTACGCACCTACATGCCTCCAGGTCTTACTCCTCCAAGCTAGGTCACCATGAAAAAGGCCGCGTAACCGAGCGTCTGCCTGGACGGGGGAGAGACGGAAGGCGCACCTGCAGTGTTGCGTCAGGAGTGTGTGCACACTGCTCGAAGACACGTCGTTAATGGTTACTATCTATGATAGTCCGTGGTCACCAGGGCCCGAGAGAGCACAGACACTGCATTGTGGTAGGTCATGGAGCACATCTGAAATGACATCCTTAGTGGGATTTTGACTTGTGCCTCTGCCACTGATGCCACAGCACATCTCTTAGCCGGACGCGTCTGGAAATGATTCTTTGATTAACTTGGCAGCTGCTGGATTGGTAAAACTACGCAAGGATGGAAATTTCAGGGAGATGCAAGTGGAAAGCGAAGGGGAAAGGAGACAGGAAACGGGCAAGAGAAAAGGGAGGAGAAGAGGAGAAGGAGAAGAAGAAGAGGAGAAGAAGAGAAGAAGGCTGACAAGTCGAAGGAAAGCAACAAGGTGAAAAGAGGGGAAGCGTGTTTGTTGTGATGGGGGGGGGGGGGGGGGGGGGGTGTTGTGTGTGTGTTCCTCAGCCAGAGCTCTGAGGCTTGACCAATGTTGAGATGCGGCCGTTTTCCCGCTGTTAAGATAGCCACACTACTCTTTCAGGCATGATGTCTCGACATGCCACCAGTCTGCATGCATTTTTTGGGTGTGTGGTTTTTTTTTTTTTTTTAAACTACGTCATCTGTTCCTACCGGCGTGCAGTGACCTGCTCTTCCGAAAGGTGGAACAGGTTTGAAGATATTTCAAGAAACCGTGCGTGCGCGTGTACAGGGGACCTCGGTTTTGTAATCTGCTGTGAAGGACCTCCGGGAGAGTGGAGTGGGTACTGGGGGCGGTCACTCAGTGCAGGCCCCGATGTGGGGTAGCGAGGGAACGCGGTGCTGGGACCACTGCGCCACCCTGCACCCCTTCCCCTTCCCCACCTCCCTGTGGGGGTTCTTGCAGTGTGGTTTTTGGCGGGGTTTTGTTGTCGGGTGGGTGTGTGTCTGTGCTTGTATGTTTGTGTGTGGGCGTGGGGTGTTCTTTTTGTGTGTGTGTGTGTGCTTTTTTTTGTTTGTGTGTGTGTGCTTTTGTGTATGTGTGTGTGTGCTTTTGTGTGTGTTTTTTTTATTTTATTCTTTTATATCGAGGATAGTGTATGTGTGCGCGCGTGTATGCGTGTGTGTGTGTGTGTGTGTGTGTGAGCATGCGTGTGTGTATGTACATGCGTTGTGCGCATACGTGTATGCATGCATGTAAGTGAGCATGAGTGTGTGTACATGCGTTGTGTGCATACGTGTATGCATGCATGTAAGTGAGCATGAGTGTGCGTGTGTACATGCGTTGTGTGCATACGTGCATGCATGCATGTAAGTGAGCATGAGTGAGTGTGTGTGTGTGTCATGACAAGAAATGACGATTGTTCCCCCCATCCCAGTATATTAAGTTTTGTAAGACAAGGAAGAGAATGACGGTGCTGTGCTGTGCTGTGCTGTGCTGTGTGGTGCAGGGGGCAGACTCGGGGCGGGGGCCCAGGGCTTTGCAGGAGAAGCTGAAAGCTGTGGTCAAGCTCCGCGACCTGTCCGACCTCTCCAAGGACAAAGTGCGACAAGCCAAAAAGAGGTCAGTGACCCAGGGGGCGGAAAAGCTTTGATTGGTAGCTTGACAAGATTCAGCGCTGTATCAATTCCATATATTCTTCTTCTTATTATTATTATTAAAAGTACAAGTTGTCATGCTGCTTACCTGACTTCAAGCAAGATTAGGTCTTTGATGTGATGGCGAAAGTTTTAAGAGAGGTGTGTGTGTGTGTGTGTGTGTGTGTGTGTGTGTGTGTGTGTGTGTGTGTGTGTGGTGTGGTGGGTGTGTGTGTGTGTGTGTGTGTGTGTGTGTGTGTGTGTGTGTGTGTGTGTGTGTGTGTGGTGGGTGGGTGTGTGTGGGGGGGGGGGGGGGTGTGTGTGTGGTGGGTGGGTGTTCATGTGTGTGTATGTGTGCGTGTGTGTGTGTGTGAAGGTTCTGAATGCATTATAAGAGAGTTTTTGAGTGACATTTTTTTAAGGATGTTTTGAGTGTAAAAAGTCATCATCATCATCATTAACCATTACACCCAGTGGTGTGTAGGGCAGCAACAAAGCGCTTCCACTCCTGCCTATCCTGGGCCAACCTAGTCACTGATCCCCAAGAGTGCTGCATGGCCTTCATCTCACTTTCTACAGTTCTTCTCCACGTTGCTTTTGGTCTTCCTTTCTTTCTCCTTCCTTCTGGGGTCCAGTGCAATGCTGTTCTTGTGATTGACTGTGGGTCTCTTCGGAGGATGTGCCCAATCCACTTCCACCATTGTCTGGTGATGATGGTTCCCATGTCTTCTTGCCTGCATCTCCGTAGTAGGTCTTCATTGGAGATCTTCTCTGGGCAAAAGATCTGGAGAATTCTTTGGAGGCATACGGTGTGAAAGGATCAAAGTTTGGTAAGATCCGCTTCCGTCATCCTTCAACACTCAGAACCGTACAGGAGCGTAGATACAACACAGCTCTGGTATAGCTTCAGCTTGGTGTTGGTGCTGTACTGAGTTGATCTCCAGATATTGTTCATCTCCCTAAACACACTCCTGGCCTTGCCCAGTCTGTTGTGGATGTCTTCTTTTGTGCCGCCCTCTGGTTTGATGATGCTGACAAGGTATGTGAACTTGTCTGTCTGCCACAGGTCGGTTCCATTCACTTTCACAGGGGCTGGTGTGTTCACATTGAGTGACATTGTCTCTTTTCTTGGTGCTAATACGAAGCCCCACTTGCTGTCCGAATGTTTGGAGTCTGCTGGTCTTCTCCTGGATATGTTGGTGTGTGTGTGACAGCAGCGCCAGGTCATCCGCAAAGTCGAGGTCGTCTAGTGTTGAGAACAGGCTCCAGCGAATCCCTCTTGGGGTGTCTTCTGTCGTCTTCCTCATCACCCAATCAATGGCCAGATTGAAGAGAACCGCCGACATCACACATCCTTGTCTTACTCCAGTCTTGACTTCGAAGACAGTGTTGCTATGGCCCACAGAGCATCTGAAGTTGTCGTAGAAGCTCTTGATAAGGTGTACCAGTTTCGATGGGAGAGTGTAAAAAGTATTGAAGTTTAATGTTGCTGGGTACTCTTGTGTTGTTGCATTTACTGATACAAGACAGAGTGTTCATCAGTTAAACGAGGAGATTTAGAAGTCGTCAGAACATTGCAGACATCTAGTTTAAAATCAGTACCCAGCGAAATGCTTTGACTGTTGGCATAATTATAATCTGTTTTCCTAGAACAGTGTGACAAGACTTCTCCCACCCCCAAAACGATTGATATCGTGGATCATACCTGAATGCCTCAAGGGCAACATATCCCCCAAATGTGGCCTGCTTGTACTGTAAATCCTATCTGGTTTATCGTTTGACTGCCCCATCCTTGTTTCAGACTGGAGAGTGGATACAGTGGGCGTGTGTGGCTGAGTGTGGGGTCAGACTGAGAACAGATAGTCGCAGTCGCAGAAATGACTTTTTATTCTATTTCTCATAGGAGAATCTGCTTTGAGACTACATTGGCAGGAAGAAATAAAATACACCTCCAAAAAGTGTCACAACATTGCTACCACTAGATTACTTTGTAAATGAATCATAAATCACAACAAATAATAATTTGAGTTTATTTGTGTGTTTCTCTAGCACACCTCTTTGCTAGGCTTCTGACCATTGGGAAGAAGGGCTTGGATCTCTTACGTTTCAGTGACCAAGCGTCTAAGTTACTCTTTCTAGTGATCGTTGAAGAGTACACCTCCCTCCCTAGTTTGCTATGCTGGAAATTCATCATGCTTCCTTCCTCCCAATTCGCTGATATTTGCTTGGTTTTGGGGCGTTTTGTTGTTAAAGGTTTTGAGGCACAGAGTGGAAAACTGTGTTCAAAAGTTGGTCTGGAAACTTTATATAAATGTCTGAAAAAAGTGTGGAGAGAAAACTATTTAGAGTTCTGTAGACCAGATACGTAAGAACATTGATGATATAGACAGGTTTAAGTACTGAAATAAATACCTTTCAGTTCAATTCAAATGTGTTACTGTCTCACATGTTTTACGTGTCAATATTATCACCATCAATTTTGTGGCGCTCCACCCTGAAATGAGCAGCTCAGCACCTGACCCACTTTTGCGTGAGGAGCCAGTTTTGGCAGGTTGTCGATTGTGATAGATTATTTATTTTTTCGTTAGTTACTCTTTTATTTCGAGGATAATGAGGTAAGCACTCATGTGCTATAAAACTGTAGCCATTATTCTACCTTGTAATGAAATATCAGGACATAATTTCGTTTCCTTTTGCTATTAAATATGTCTTTAAAATACCCAAGCCCTCATTCTGACCTCATATTGCGATGCTTAACTTGTCAGTGTCTCATTTTTTCACGTCCTGTAGTGTATCATTTCAATTTGTGATATTTTTTCATAGAGTTGTCTGATTTTCAATCTGGGTGGGTTGTTTTTTTTCCTATTGAATAGACTTTTTATTGGAGATGAACAACAACATGTCAATAACTAGCAAATGGCCCCTGGTGCCATGCCACTTTTCTGGTGATGGAGCATCACATGATCATCATGTAAGAACATTGGTGATAGAGACAGGTTTTAGTACTGAAATACCTTTCAATTCATATCAAATGCATTATTATCTCACACGTTTTGCATGTCAATATTATCATCATTAATTATCATGTAAGAACATTGGTGATAGAGACAGGTTTTAGTACTGAAATACCTTTCAATTCATATCAAATGCATTATTATTATCTCACACGTTCTACATGTCAATATTATCATCATTGATTATCATGTAAGAACATTGGTGATAGAGACAGGTTTAAGTACTGAAATACCTTTCAATTCATATCAAATGCATTATTATCTCACACGTTTTACATGTCAATATTATCATCATTAATTATCATGTAAGGGCATAGGTGATAGAGTCAGGTTTTAGTACTGAAATACCTTTCAAATCAGTTCAGGTACATTAGTATCTCACACGTTCTGCATGTCAACATTATCATCATTTTCTTCCAGAGAAAAACCATCATCATCATCATCATCACCATCATCATTTTTTTTTCTGAACGGATCCTTATCCTTACACTTCAGTGTGTCTGTCCTGGCCACAAGCTGTACTGTCAGCTATTGAGGTCAGCTCATCGCCAAGGCCTGCAGTAAAATGTTGTTATGTTGTCGTTAAATGTTGTGTTGAGA
>CM054160.1:47096493-47108993 GCA_028751875.1 Rapana venosa
ATACAAATAAAATATAAACAAATACACACTCACTAATAGCACCATACCTAATCACCCAAAATATAACCACTATCACACTCAATCTATTATATACACCATATCACCACCACCACTATCACATCACCAACTATCAACCACCATATCACTAACACCACTACACAATATCACACCTACACACACATCAATAGCCCAATAACCACCACAATCACACACTATCACCACCTAAATTCAACTACACATATGACCAAAAATCCAACCATCATATACCACCACTACACACACCAACATATACACACTACTATACCAATATAAACCAGCATAACCACCACTACACTACTATAACAAATATAATCACATAATACCACCACCACTATCACACACAATAACACAATATCAAACTATAATATACCACCACTTTCACCACATAACACAATATCACACAATATCACATATACCACATACACACCAACTATATCCATAAACATATACACCTCATCATAACTATCATAGTCAATCACATATCACACCACTATCATCACCACCACTACATCAATAGACACCATATACACCACCAACTACACACACTATATAATATCACCATAACAATAACCCCACTATCAACCACCACTATCACTCACAATATCACCCACTATCACCACCACCATAATACACCACCATACATCCCCCAATATCACCACCCAAAATACTCCACCTACACCATACCACCAATACACACCATAATACAAAAATATCAAACACATCACCGACACCCTACACCATATCACCACCACTCACTACCACACCACTATCACCACCACACACTATACCACCACACACTATCACCACACCACTATCACCACCACCACTATCACCATCACCACCACTATCACAACACCACTATCACCACCACACTTCACACCATCACCACCACCTATCACACCAACTATCACCACACCACTATACACACCACCACTATCCCCACCACCACCACTATCACACCCACCCACCACTTCCACCACCACACTATCACCCCACACTATCACCACCACCACTATACCACCACCACTATCACACACCATCACCACACTATCCACCACCCACTATCACCACACATCACCACCATATCACACACTATCACCACACCACTACACCACCACTATCACCACCACCCTATCACCACCACCACTATCACCACCACCACTCTACACCACCACTATCACCACCACACTATCACCACCACACTATCACCACCCACCACTATCACACCACTCACCACTATCACCACCACCACATATCACACACCACTTATCACCACCACCACCATCACCATCCACCACTATCACACCACCACCACTATCACACCACCACTATCACCACCACATACACACACCATACCACCCACCACTATCACCACCACCACTATCACACAACTATCACCACCACTACACCACCACCACTATACCACCACCATACACCAACCTCAACATCACCACCACCATCACTATCATCACCACCACTATCACCACCATCACACCACCACCATCACCACCACCACTATCACCACCAATATCACCACCACCACTATTCACCACCACCACTGATCACCACCACCACTATTACCACCACCATTCACACCACACCATCACCACCACCACTATCACCACCACTATCACCACACAACTATCACCACCACCACTATCAACCATCACCACCACCACTATCACCACCACCATCACCACCACTCACCACCACCACTATCACCACCACCACTATCACCACCACCACCATCACCACCACCTATATCACCACCACCACTCACAACCACCACACTAATCACCACCACCACCATCACCACCACCACCATCACCACACCCACTATCACCACCACCACCATCACCACCACACTATCATCACCACCACCATCACCACCACCACTATCACCACCACCACTATCACCACCACCACTATCACCACCACCACTATCACCACCACCACTATCACCACCACCACTATCACCACCACCACTATCACCACCATCACACCACCACTATCACCACCACCACTATCACCACCATATCACACCACCACTATCACCACCACCACTATCACCACCACCACTATCACCACCACTATCATCACACCACCATCACCACCACCACTATCACCACCACCACCACTCACCACCACCACTATCACCACCACCACTATCACCACCAACCACTATCACCACCACCACTATCTCACCACCACTATCACCACCACCACCATCACCACCACCACTATCACCACCACTATCACCACCACCACTATCACCATCACCACCACCACTATCACCACCACCACCACCACCACTGTTGTCCAACAAACAAAGGACTGTCTGGCGTGGGCAGGCCTGGCAGAAGGAGGCAGAGGAAGAGCAGAAGAAGCGAGGAGATCGCGCTGACCCCGCTGTGCTGGTCGACACCATCCACTCCAAGGTCAAGGCCTTGGATCGCGAGGTCAAGTACTTGCAGAACAAGGCCAAGAATCCCAAAGCACCCTCCTCCTCCTCCTCCTCCTCCTCCCCGTCATCATCATCTTCCAAAAAACGTGCCAAAGCCAACAAGACTGGCAGTGACGATGATGGTGATGATGAGAAGAAGGAGGAGAAGAAGGAGGAGAAGAAGGAGGAAGAGGAGGAGAGGAAGGAGGAGGAGAGGAAGAAGAGAGAGGAGGATGAGGATGCTGTGGTGGAGGAGGAGACTGATGAGGAGTTTAACACGGCTGGCCATTCTTCTTCTTCTTCTTCTTCCAGTAAGTGGATTGTCATTTCCGAGATGGGGTTTTTTTTTGTTGTCTTTTTTTTCAGACATGGATATTCTTTTTTAAAATGTTTGAAGACCTGTGTGCATGCAAGCATGTGCACATGCCTGAGCGTGAGAAACAATCACACACATACGTGTTTAAGGAGAAACACACGCACGCACACACACACACCACACACACACACCACACAAAACACACACACACACCACACAACACACACAAACACACACACAACACACACACACAACAAACACACACACACACACACACATGAAGACAGCTTGCTATACTATAAACCTCCCCAAACACCAGTCCAGGCAATGAATTCATCATTGTAACTGCGCTCCTCTGACAGTGACGTGACAGTCCTTCAGGTCCACGCCGTTTTGCAGCCTAGGTTATGCTTAGATGATCATCTCCTCTGACAGTGACGTGACAGTCCTTCAGGTCCACGCCGTTTTGCAGCCTAGGTTATGCTTAGATGATCATCCCCGCTGACAGTGACGTGACAGTCCTTCAGGTCCACGCCGTTTTGCAGCCTAGGTTATGCTTAGATGATCATCTCCGCTGACAGTGACGTGACAGTCCTTCAAGGTCCATGCGTTTTGCAGCTAGGTTATGCTTAGATGATCATCCCGCTGACAGTGACGTGACAGTCCTTCAGGTCCATGCCGTTTTGCAGCCTAGGTTATGCTTAGATGATCATCTCCGCTGACAGTGACGTGACAGTCCTTCAGGTCCATGCCGTTTTGCAGCCTAGGTTATGCTTAGATGATCATCCCCGCTGACAGTGACGTGACAGTCCTTCAGGTCCACGCCGTTTTGCAGCCTAGGTTATGCTTAGATGATCATCCCCGCTGACAGTGACGTGACAGTCCTCAGGTCCACGCCGTTTGCAGCCTAGGTTATGCTTAGATGATCATCCCGCTGACAGGACGTGACAGTCCTTCAGGTCCACGCCGTTTTGCAGCCTAGTTATGCTTAGATGATCATCCCCGCTGAACAGTTGACGTGACAGTCCTTCAGGTCCACGCCGTTTTGCAGCCTAGGTTATGCTTAGATGATCATCCCCGTGACAGTGAGTGACAGTCCTTCAGGTCCACGCCGTTTTGCAGGCCTAGGTTATGCTTAGATGATCATCCCCGCTGACAGTGACGTGACAGTCCTTCAGGTCCACGCCGTTTTGCAGCCTAGGTTATGCGTAGATGATCATCCCGCTGACAGTGACGTGACGTCCTTCAGTCCACGCCGTTTTGCAGCCTAGGTTATGCTTAGATGATCATCCCCGCTGACAGTGACGTGACAGTCCTTCAGTCCACGCTCGTTTTGCAGCCTAGGTTATGCTTAGATGATCATCTCCTCTGACAGTGACGTGACAGTCCTTTCAGGTCCACGCCGTTTTTTTGCAGCCTAGGTTATGCTTAGATGATCATCCCCGCTGACAGTGACGTGACAGTCCTTCAGGTCCAATGCCGTTGTTGCAGCCTAGGTTTGCTTAGATGATTCATCCCCGCTGACAGTGACGTGACAGTCCTTCAGGTCCACGACGCCGTTTTGCAAGCCTAGGTTTGCTTAGATGATCATCCCGCTGACAGTGACGTGGACAGTCTTCAGGTCCACGCCGTTTTGCAGCCTAGGTTATGCTTAGATGATCATCCCCGCTGACAGTGACGTGACAGTCCTTCAGGTCCACGCCGTTTTGCAGCCTAGGTTATGCTTAGATGATCATCCCCGCTGACAGTGACGTGACAGTCCTTCAGGTCCACGCCGTTTTGCAGCCTAGGTTATGCTTAGATGATCTCATCCCGCTGACAGTGACGTGACAGTCCTTCAGTCCACGCGTTTTGCAGCCTAGGTTATGCTTAGATGATCATCCCCGCTGACAGTGACGTGACAGTCCTTCAGGTCCACGCCGTTTTGCAGCCTAGGTTATGCTTAGATGATCATCTCCTCTGACAGTGACGTGACAGTCCTTCAGGTCCACGCCGTTTTGCAGCCTAGGTTATGCTTAGATGATCATCCCCGCTGACAGTGACGTGACAGTCCTTCAGGTCCACGCCGTTTTGCAGCCTAGGTTATGCTTAGATGATCATCCCCGCTGACAGTGACGTGACAGTCCTTCAGGTCCACGCCGTTTTGCAGCCTAGGTTATGCTTAGATGATCATCCCCGCTGACAGTGACGTGACAGTCCTTCAGGTCCACGCCGTTTTGCAGCCTAGGTTATGCTTAGATGATCATCCCGCTGACAGTGACGTGACAGTCCTTCGGTCCACGCCGTTTTGCAGCCTAGTTATGCTTAGAGATATCATCTCCTCTGACAGTGACGTGCATGTCCTTCAGGTCCACGCCGTTTTGCAGCCTAGGTTATGCTTAGATGATCATCCCCGCTGACAGTGACGTGACAGTCCTTCAGGTCCACGCCGTTTTGCAGCCTAGGTTATGCTTAGATGATCATCCCCGCTGACAGTGACGTGACAGTCCTTCAGGTCCACGCCGTTTTGCAGCCTAGGTTATGCTTAGATGATCATCTCCGCTGACAGTGACGTGACAGTCCTTCAGGTCCACGCGTTTTGCAGCCTAGGTTAGCTTAGATGATCATCCCGCTGACAGTGACGTGACAGTCCTTCAGGTCCAACGCCGTTTTGCAGCCTAGGTTATGCTTAGATGATCATCCCCGCTGACAGTGACGTGACAGTCCTTCAGGTCCACGCCGTTTTGCAGCCTAGGTTATGCTTAGATGATCATCCCCGCTGACAGTGACGTGACAGTCCTTCAGGTCCACGCCGTTTTGCAGCCTAGGTTATGCTTAGATGATCATCCCGCTGACAGTGACGTGACAGTCCTTCAGGTCCACGCCGTTTTGCAGCCTAGGTTATGCTTAGATGATCATCCCCCGCTGACACGTGACGTGACAGTCCCTTCAGGTCCATGCCGTTTGCAGCCTAGGTTATGCTTAGATGATCATCCCGCTGACAGTGACGTGACAGTCCTTCAGGTCCACGCCGTTTTGCAGCCTAGGTTATGCTTAGATGTCATCTCCTCTGACAGTGACGTGACAGTCCTTCAGGTCCCACGCCGTTTTGAAAGCCTAGGTATGCTTAATGATCATCCCCGCTGACAGTGACGTGACAGTCCTTCAGGTCCACGCCGTTTTGCAGCCTAGGTTATGTTAGATGTTCACCCGCTGACAGTGACGTGACAGTCCTTCAGGTCCACGCCGTTTTGCAGCCCTAGGTTATGCTTAGATGATCATCCCCGCTGACAGTGACGTGACAGTCCTTCAGGTCCACGCCGTTTTGCAGCCTAGGTTATGCTTAGATGATCATCCCCGCTGACAGTGACGTGACAGTCCTTCAGGTCCACGCCGTTTTGCAGCCTAGGTTATGCTTAGATGATCATCTCCTCTGACAGTGACGTGACAGTCCTTCAGGTCCACGCCGTTTTGCAGCCTAGGTTATGCTTAGATGATCATCCCCGCTGACAGAATGCGGCTACCTTCGTGGTGGGCCAGAAACGGTCACATGCACAAAAATCTCACCGTTGGCGATCCTAAGAGCAAAAATCCACCCCATCCCACACCTATAAAACTTTTTTTTAACCCAACCCATCTAGCATTTTTAGAAGAGTAGGCCAGATATATCCCTCGGTGTGGCTGTCATACATACCTAGCATGCCACTTATGGACACACAGACTCTTGCCAGGATCTTCATCTTCTTGTGCATTTCCTGGCCATGCTAAATTTGTCATTGGGTCTGGATGGCGGACGTGTGCAGTCTGTCGCAGTGACCCCACTGGTCCCCGTTGTTTGTTGTTGTTGTTGTTTTTTGGGGGGGTTGCTGTCTGAAGACACAGTGCTTGAAAACTGACCACAGCCTGCAAATCCAGATTAACTCGGTCAAGGGGCAAGGGCCCAGTGCTAACATTATACCTGTCCTAACATTATACCTGTCCTAACATTATACCTGTCCTAACATTATACCTGTCCTAACATTAGTCCTGTCCTAACATTATACCTGTCCTAACATTAGCCCTGTCCTAACATTATACCTGTCCTAACATTATACCTGTCCTAACATTATACCTGTCCTAACATTAGCCCTGTCCTAACATTATACCTGTCCTAACATTAGCCCTGTCCTAACATTATACCTGTCCTAACATTATACCTGTCCTAACATTATACCTGTCCTAACATTAGCCCTTTCCTAACATTATACCTGTCCTAACATTAGCCCTGTCCTAACATTAGCCTTGTCCTAACATTATACCTGTCCTAACATTATACCTGTCCTAACATTATACCTGTCCTAACATTATACCTGTCCTAACATTATACCTGTCCTAACATTAGACCTGTGCTAACATTACTCCTAACATTATACCTGTCCTAACATTATACCTGTCCTAACATTAGCCCTGTCCTAACATTAGCCTGTCCTAAATTATACCTGTCCTAACATTATACCTGTGCTAACATTAGCCCTGTCCTAACATTAGCCCTGTCCCTAAATTAGCCCTGTCCCTAAATTAGCTCTGTCGTGACATTAGTCCTGTCCTAACATTAGCCCTAACATTAGCCCTGCCCTAACATTAGCCCTGTCCTAACATTAGCCCTGTCCTAACATTAGCCCTGTCCTAACATTAGTCCTGTCCTAACATTAACCCTGTCCTAATATTAGTCCTAACATTATACCTGTCCTAACATTAGCCCTAACATTAGCCCTGCCCTAACATTAGCCCTGTCCTAACATTAGCCATGTCCTAACATTAGCCCTGCCCTAACATTAGCCATGTCCTAACATTAGCCCTGTCCTAACATTAGCCCTGTCCTAACATTAGCCCTGCCCTAACATTAGCCCTGTCCTAACATTAGCCCTGTCCTAACATTAGCCCTGTCCTAACATTAGCCCTGTCCTAACATTAGCCCTGTCCTAACATAAGCCCTGTCCCAACATTAGCCCTGTCCTAACATTATACCTGTCCTAACATTATACCTATCCTAACATTAGCCCTAACATTAGCCCTGCCCTAACATTAGCCCTGTCCTAACATTAGCCATGTCCTAACATTAGCCCTGCCCTAACATTAGCCCTGTCCTAACATTATCCCTGCCCTAACATTAGCCCTGTCCTAACATTAGCCCTGTCCTAACATTAGCCATGCCCTAACATTAGCCCTGCCCTAACATTAGCCATGCCCTAACATTAGCCCTGCCCTAACATTATACCTGCCCTAACATTAGCCCTGTCCTAACATTAGCCCTGTCCTAACATTAGCCCTGCCCTAACATTAGCCCTGCCCTAAAATTAGCCCTGCCCTAACATTAGCCCTGTCCTAACATTAGCCCTGCCCTAACATTAGCCCTGTCCTAACATTAGCCCTGTCCTAACATTAGCCCTGTCCTAACATTAGCCCTGTCCTAACATTATACCTGTCCTAACATTAGTCCTGCCCTAACATTTGCCCTGACCTAACATTAGCCCTGTCCTAACATTAGTCCTGCCCTAAAATTAGCCCTGCCCTAACATTAGCCCTGTCCTAACATTAGTCCTGCCCTAACATTAGCCATGCCCTAAAATTAGCCCATCCTAACATTTGCCCTAAAGTTAGCCCCCCTTTCTCCCTAAAGTTAGCCCCCTTTCTACCTAAAGTTAGCCCCCCTTTCTCCCTAAAGTTAGCCCCCTTTCTTCCTAAAGTTAGCTCCATTTTCTCTCTAAAGTTAGCCCCCCTTTCTCCCTAAAGTTAACCCCCTTTCTCCCTAAAGTTAGCCCCCTTTCTCCCTAAAGTTAGCCCCCCTTTCTCCCTAAAGTTAGCCCCCCTTTCTTCCTAAAGTTAGCGCCCCTGTTCTCTTTACCAAGTCCAAGTGTGGTGGTCAGTGTCTGCTATGATTGGCACCAGCTGGGATGGAACCCATAGCAGCTGAGAGGAGCAAAAACCAAAAAACCAGGGGTGTGGGGGGTGGACAGCTGTGGGAATGACGTGTAGTGCCTCATTGACGCCTCACAGTCCAAATGGTTTTGCCCCGCAGTGGGAATGGAGTGCAGCTGCCTCATTGACGCCTCACAGTCCAAATGGTTTTGCCCCGCAGTGTGAATGACGTGTAGTGCCTCATTGACGCCTCACAGTCCAAATGGTTTTGCCCCGCAGTGTGAATGACGTGTAGTGCCTCATTGACGCCTCACAGTCCAAATGGTTTTGCCCCGCAGTGGGAATGACGCGTAGTGCCTCATTGACGCCTCACAGTCCAAATGGTTTTGCCCCGCAGTGGGAATGACGCGTAGTGCCTCATTGACGCCTCACAGTCCAAATGGTTTTGCCCCGCAGTGGGAATGGAGTGCAGCTGCCTCATTGACGCCTCACAGTCCAAATGGCTTTGCCCCGCAGTGGGAATGACGCGTAGTGCCTCATTGACGCCTCACAGTCCAAATGGTTTTGCCCCGCAGTGTGAATGACGTGTAGTGCCTCATTGACGCCTCACAGTCCAAATGGTTTTGCCCCGCAGTGTGAATGACGTGTAGTGCCTCATTGACGCCTCACAGTCCAAATGGTTTTGCCCCGCAGTGGGAATGGAGTGCAGCTGCCTTGCTTCCTTCACTCACTCACGGTGGGCCAAGAATGTTTGCCTGACTGACTGACTGTGCTAAAACTTACTTCACCACGGGTTGGTGAACCTCGGAGCTCTAGCCATACAACGAAACGGTGAAAAGTGCTGGAAGAAGGGAAACTAACAGACCTTTTTTTTTTTTTTTTTTTTAGTGAGTGGGGGGAGGGTTCAGTTTTTTTAGTAAAGCTCTGAGATTCTCCCTAGAAACATATGATGTGATTAGCTTTAAGATTATGTTGTTGGCGTCGTTGAAATGAAGGGGGTGAGGAAAGTTGTCAAAGTTGCAGCTTTCTGATGATGGTGGGAATTTTCTGTTTCAGATGGAGAGGGCAAAACAAAGAGTGGAAGTCATACAGACTCGAGTCATATAGAGTTATAACACCACATAGAGAGAGAGAGAATTCTCCTCGTGTATTTAGGATACGGCAACTTTGGAGCATTTGGGACTGGGGGGGGGGGTCTTTATCATCTGTGAACATAACTCATTTACTATTACTAAACCACAGGACAAGACCTCGACCTTCACTATGGAATGAACAGAAATTTGACAAACATGTAACCAGGAAAACAACAACAAAGACATATACGGCAGGATGACATGATGGTAATCATAAACCTTGAAAAAAGAGGGAGTGATAATGATGAAAGAACAAAAACACACAATGTTGGTGGAGAACGGTACTGATCAAAATCGGAAAAGCTGTGCAGCTATTGTGGAGTTGAAGTTATATATTCACTGGCAACATCATGTTGAATGCAGCCTAATTCACAATGCAGCCTAATTCACATCATGGCGTAAATTTGATGAAAAAGAAACATAAAAGCATGAACAATATCAATGGACCAGTGTAATAATAATAATAATAATAAATGGAATTTATACAGCGCTATATCTTGCAAAAACAAATCAAAGCACTTAGGAGTCTAGGAATAATTCCTCATTTTATAGCTCACACAGGTCTGGCAGTTGTCTCCCTGTAATTTCCCAGAGGATTGGCCTTGTAAGGATTGAAGCTGATTAGAGACACATTGGGTAAACTAGAGGGAATGTACGAAAGTTTCTACTTTCATTGTTGATCTTCCTTAACCAGGTAAAAAAAAATCCATGTTTTTCTCATCCGAATTGACACACACACACAAGTTATTAACAAATATATACATCTAAAGGTAAAGGTGTCCCATAACCTATAAGGCCGTAGGGGAGCGAGGCGTCAGAGACCTCACTTCTCTAGGGGCCAGCATATTGAGGGCGACGCCCATCTCCTCTCTCTCAATGCTTTACCTTCCCTGACCTTAAAGAGGCATGTACCCATTTACAGCTGGGTGAACAGGGGGACTGTACTGAAGCCAAGGCATGCAAACGGTCACCCATCCAAGTAGTAACCACGCTCGATGCTGCTTAACCTTGGCTGGGGGAAAGCTAGTGCTCCGACCACTGTGCTATCGCGTCCCCCATACAACCATCTATAGAAGCTTAATGTGTTTGAAACTGTTCACCTACAACATAATCCATATGTCCGGATATTATATTTTTTAATAATATCGTAGCCATTATCTGAGTTAGCTGTCAGAACCAGGATTGCGAGTGCTTGGAAGAAATGGAAAGAATTGGCAAGTCTACTCGGAAATCAGAAAATCACACTGGAGAGATGTTGTCTGATATATAAGGCCTGCATCAGACCTGTTCTCCTGTATGGTTCGGAGACGTGGGTTTTCACAAAAACCGTCAAACGTTTGTTGAAGAGCTGTGAAAACCGAATGCTACGCTACATGACAAAGATCAGATGGGAAGACAGGATCACGAATGAAGAACTATGGAGAATGTGCAAAGTTGATGATCTGAAGTCTGTAGCTAGTACCAATAGACTGTGCTGGTTTGGGCACGTTCAGCAGAAAGCAGACCACCACATCATAAAAAGAGCAATGAACTTCGTAGTGGATGGAAAGAGACCAAAGGGAAGACCTAGCAGAACCTGGGCTGCCTGTATTGCAGATGATCTTAGAGAAAGGGGCATAAATAAGGAGGAAGCTCAAAACAGAGAGAGATGGAGAAGGCCCATCAATGTCAAACCTCCCCTGGGAGAAACATGACAAAAAAGGAAGAAGACGAAGAAGAAGTAGCCATTATGATCTGACACTGTTGACATAAACAGCATAAAATAAAGAAAAGGCATGCAGTACAGTTGGTTAGGATGACATTAATAAAAAAAAACGCACACTCATCTCTTCACGCAGGTACGTTGTCTACAACCATTGGTAGTTTTCGAAGGGAGACAGGTCAGTGAATATCATAACCAGATTGAGCCCTGAAGTCAGAATGTGGCTGCCTTCACAGTAGACAAAAAGCAGTACCATACGCAAAAGTCGCACCATTGGTGAACCTCGGAATTGGAACCAAGGAACACCACCCAAAAAAAAAAAAATTTAAATCAACATAACTAGATTAGAATGTGGTTTCCTGAAAGTGGGTGTCGCAGCAAAAATTCATAACTTACAAAATCCCCGATCAGGGCCTCTCGTCCAGAGAGTTTGTGTAAGATGGGGCCTTGACTGGGGTCATCCATCCGGCCTGAGGAAGTTCAAGGTTTGTACATGGTGAAGGTGAAGGTCATGTCCCAGGGTTTAACCCGGTCATCATGTCATTTGTAGTCCTGAGGGGGGGGGGGGAGAAGAGATGGTGGTTTGGGTTGTTTTTTTTTGGGGGGGGGGTTGGTGTCGGTGGTGATATTCCTGATGACGATTTGTGGTTTATTCTACAAAAGTCTTTCTCCGCTTGTTCAGTGTGAAGGTTGTGTTTGGGCAGTTTTGTGTGTGTTTGTTTTTGCTGTGGGTGTTTGTGATTCGGGTTTTAAAATGGATGGTGAAGTGTTTGCTGTGTGTGTTCATGTGTGCATGTTCAAATTCATTTAACATTCATTCATTTTGTGTGTGTATGCTTGTGAGGGTGTGTACATATTTGCACAGTCCTATGTGTGTGTGTATATATGTGTTTGTGTGTGTGTGGGCGCGTGCGTGCTTGCATATGCATGCGTGAGTGCGTGTGTGTATGCATGCTTGCATATATATAATGCATACATGCTCGTTCAAGG
>CM054160.1:47111493-47119962 GCA_028751875.1 Rapana venosa
ACAATAATAAATGGGATGCTGCTGTTACTTGTGTAGATACTGATTGCTTTCATCTGTGCGATTCGCCTCAATAAGAACAATGCCAATTTACCCTATTGCAGCGACAAGTGGTGATGATAACCTTCGAATGTACAGTCTTCAACATTGAAAATAGTTATGAATATTACTGCATTAGTTAACGCAGTTCAGCCATTAAGCCCTCAACGATAACAACAATAATGATTTAAATATATAATGGTACCCATGCATTAGCCATACAATTCACGTCTACAAGAACCCTGACAACAGAAATTCTGCACTATCTGTTCGGGTGAAACAAGTGCTGTAGAATTTCAAATGTCATTGTTAGCAATGCAGTAATGATGATGATGATAATAATAATGATGATAGTTGAAATACTACAGCAACTGTTGCAAATAATAAAAGCCTAAACATGTACAATCAGCTATAACAACAATAATGACTGAAATACTACTGCTACTGTTAAATAAGTAAAAGCCTGAATCTGTATAATCATCAACTAGATCAACAACAATAATGACTGAAATATACTACTGCCACTGTTAAAAAATAATAAAAGCCTGAAACTGTACAATCATCAACTATAACAACAACGATGTTATTAGCCATTGGCTGTACAATTCACTGCAATAATACCAGCAATAACATTTTTAAAAAGGAATATAACAGTGGCCATCAGTTGTACAATGGGAACAATAAATTAATCTTCACCCCACTACAGGGTACCCCAGTACCCATAGGCACGTCTGCAGCATTATAAAACCGTCATAGTATTGTAATAATAATAATGAGTTGAATTCTGCTGTCACAAATAATAATGATGAGAGCCTTCAACTGTGTAAAGTCCTCAACGATGGATGTTGTTATAACGGCAACAATGATGAATGCTGTGAGAATATCCTGGTCTTTGCAATTCTCGACAGCTACAATGATCGTGCAAACAATGGCAGCCTTCACTTGTACAGTCCTCGACAATTTCATCTCATCTCATCTGCTCCCGTAACCCCCTCCGGGGTCGTAGGGGCACTGCAGTGACGAACGTTGCACCAGCTGGCTCCATTTGCCCTGCTTCAGCAAAAGCCATTGATTGTTGATAAAATATTACCGTTACAGGTAATGGTAGCCATTGTCTATACAATTGTCAACACTTGAAACATTGATGATTTGATTGCTACTGTAACATATAATAACTACTTTCAGCAGTACAAGTTTTAAAAATTCATACAACTGTCGCAGATAATGGTATCCTTAATCTGTGCAGTCCTCGGCAATAACAACAATGATAATGGATATTTCTGCTACATAACAATGATAATGGATATTCCCGTTACATAACAAGGATAATGGATATTTCTGCTACATAACAGGAATAATGAGTATTCCCGTCACATAACAAGAATAATGAGTATTCCCGTCACATAACAAGGATAATGAGTATTCCCGTCACATAACAAGGATAATGGATATTTCTGCTACATAACAGGAATAATGAGTATTCCCGTTACATAACCAGAATAATGACTATTCCCGTCACATAACAAGGATAATGGATATTTCTGCTACATAACAGGAATAATGAGTATTCCCGTCACATAACAAGGATAATGAGTATTCCCGTTACATAACCAGAATAATGACTATTCCCGTTACGTAACAAGAATAATGAGTATTCCCGTTACGTAACAAGAATAATGAGTATTCCCGTTACGTAACAAGAATAATGAGTATTCCCGTTACGTAACAAGAATAATGAATATTCCCATTACATAACCGGAATAATGAATATTCCCGTTACATAACAAGAATAATGAGTATTCCCGTTACGTAACAAGAATAATGAGTATTCCCGTTACGTAACAAGAATAATGAATATTCCTGTTACATAACAAGAATAATGAATATTCCCGTTGCATAACAAGATTAATGAATATTGGTTACATAACAAGAATAATGAATATGTCCGTTACATAACATGAATAATCCCGTTACATAAGAATAATCGATATTCCTGTTACATAACAAGAGTAATGAATAGTCCCGTGACATAACAAGAATAATAATTATTCCTGTTACATAACAAGAATAATGAATGTTTCTGTTACATAACAAGAATAATGAATGTTTCCGTTATAGAACAATAATAATGCATGTTTCTGTTACATAATAACAATAATGAATATTTCTGTTAGAATGATGATCTTCGGTTAAAATATCCACAGCAATAACCATGGTGACTTTGATGCAGTACCTTAGTGGAGAGCTCCGAGGCTCCCTCACCATTTGTGAGATTTTTGCGTAGTATGCCACAGTTTCAATGACAAATACTGCAGTCACAAATACGGCACTGCATAATCCTCGACCATAACAACAACGATAATCGAAGCAGTTTTCAGCTGTACAAACAACAAGAACGATGTAAATACTACTGCTAAAGATAACAATAACCTTCAGCCTTATGATCCTCAACAATAACAATTTAAATACTACTGCTTCAAATAATAATAACACTACACCTGCACAATCCTCAATAATAACAATTCAAATACTGTGATTGCCAATACAGCTTTCATCTGTACGGACCTCGCCAATAATAACAATTAATTCAAATACTGCGATTGCAAATAATGGTAGCTTTCACCAACGCATAACAACAACAATAGTATTCTAACTATGACATTTCTTGAACGATTTCACCAAAGGTGCCTCTGTTTCCTCAAAGCCATCAGATGCCAAGACTATTGCGCGCATGCCACCAATCCTGGAAAGGGGACACTGGTGGCCCAGCGGTCATCACGAAATCAGAGGTTGTGGGGTCGATTCCTGGATGAGACCCAACCATCCTATACCCAGCACCCTGAGTGGTCGGGGTGCTGAAAATGTCCGAAGGTGGAATGGGGCTACCTTCATGGAGGGTAAACGGGGTGAGGCCAGGCCTACATACACACAATCTCACCGGTGTGGTGAACCTTGGAGCTCTAGCCGAGGAACGGGGAACACATTTTGTCTGACCAGATGAAAAACTGAGTGTACACCATAAAATTATATTCAACGTATTTGAAAGCACACACAACATTCTCTCTCTCTCTCTCTCTCTCTCTCTCTCTCTCTCTCTCTCTCTCTCTCTCTCTCTCTCTCTCTTTCATCACGGATGTCAGGACGCCAACCTACCCCTCAACCCCTGAATGACGGTGTCTGGGCCAACAGACAAACTCTCCCACGTCAACGATATGTGACGACCCTACCTCCTCCCCACCGCCAGCCCCCACCCTACCCAGCAGTGTCCGCCACCAGACTTCACCCTGCTCCAACTTTTCCGTCTAGGGTTACACTAGAAACTCTGGTGTAACAAATTCTCACCTACCAATGTTCCACATTATGTGTGTGTGCGGGTGGGTGGGTATGCAGGTACACCTATGTGTGCACTACGTGTGTGTGTGTGTTGTGTGTGAACAAGGATTTGTATGTGCGTTCATACTGCATGCATGTGTATGAACACTTCCCTTAACCACTCATTAGTTAGAAGTTGCATAACATCTTACAAGGACTTACTCCTGTGTTCTGCTACCCATGGCCTTGAAATGTCAATTTGGTGACAGTTTAATTTTATATCATAAATCTGTATTCTGTGCTCGAGACACGCTCACCATTTTTTGAAAAAATTTCCCCCTCCTTTCACTTAGGGGGGGGGTTTTATAAAAATTGGTTGAAACGGGGGTTTTTTTTTTTTTGGGTTAAATTTTTTGGGCGTTAAAATTTGCTTTTTTTCCCCCTTAAACCCCAAATTTTGGGCATAACACTTAAAGGCCCTTTGGGTTTTACCAGGTTAAAGTTTTTTTTGGGGAAAATTTTTTAAAAAATTTTTTGTGGGCCGTAAAGTCGAGGTGAAGGACTTTATTTTTAAAAAAAAACGGCTTTTTCCAAAACCCCACCCTTTTGGGATTGAAAAAAGGGAGGGGGAAAATTTTTTTCCCCGGAAAGTTTCAAAAAAATTTTTTACACCCTTTCTCCTTTCTTTTTTTTTTTTTTTTTTTCTTCTTTTTTTTTTTCTTTTTTTTCAAATAAAGAAAAAACGGGGTTTTGTGTTGGCTTTTTTTCAATTTTTTTTTTAAAAGGTGCACTTATTTCCCCCCCGGGGGGGGATTTTCGGTTTTTTTCGGGTTTTTTTTTTTTCTTTTTTGGTTTTTTTTTGGTTTTTTTTTTTTTTTTTTTAAATATTTTCCCCTTGGTAAAAAAACCCCCCCAGGGGAATTTTTTTTTTTTTTTTTTTTTTTTTTTTTTTTCTATATCAAATATTAATTTAAAAAATTTTTTTAAAGGTTTTAAATTTTAATCCTTTTCACTTCCAATTTTTACCCCAAATAATTACCCCCCCAAATTTTTTTATTCATTTTTTTTTTCTTTTTTCCCATTTTTTACCAAAACCCTAAAAAACTCTTTTATAAATTTCAAACCTTCCCCCCCAAAAAACACCAAAAAACCACAAAAAAACAAAAACAAACCCACCCCCCCCCAAAACCCCCAAACCCCCCAAAACACAAAAAAACCAAACTAATTTCCATAAAAAACACAAAAACCCAAAACCCCAAAAAAAACCCAAAAAATTTTTAATTAAACCCACAACTTAAAAAAACCCTTCAATTTTAAAAAAAAACCCCAAAAAAATTTTTCTATAAAAACCCAACAAAAAAAAATTTAAAAAATTTAAAACCCAAAAACCAAAAAACAAAAAAACACAAAAAAAAACCCAAAAAAAAAACCCAAACCCCCCAAAACTCACCCCCCAATTTTTAAAACCCAAACCCACAAACAAAAAACACCAACTTTCCCCCCTTTAAAACCCAAAAAAAATTTAAAATTTTAACCCCCCAAAAACACACCCCCCCACACCCCACAAAAAAAAAAAAAAAACCCAAACCCCTCAAAAACAAAAACCCCCCCCAAAAAAATTTTAATACCTTTTTTTTTAAAAACACCACCAAAAAAATTACTACCAACCCCAAAATCAAAAAAAAACTAAACAAAAAAAACACCCAAAAACCAAAAACCACCCCCCCCCCCCAAAAAAAAACTTTCACAAATTTTTTAAAAAAAAAAAAAATTTTTAAAAAAAAAAAACCAAAAATTTCCAAAAAAACCCAAAAAAAAAAATTTTTCCCAAACCCCCAACCAACAAAAAAAACATAAACACCAAAAAAAACAAAAACCCAAACAAAAAAAAAACCCCTAAAAACTAACAATCATTTTAAAATTTCAAAACTAAAATTTTAAAAAACCAACCAAAAAAAACCCCCCTTCCCCAAAAAATTTTTCCAAAAAACCCCCCCCCTAAAATTTTTCACCTTTACCACCACCCCAAAAATAAAACCCAAAAAAAATACAAACCCACCCCATTAACAACACCCCCCAATTTTAACCCCAAAACACCCCAAAACCCTTAAAACCAAAATACCACCCCTTTTTTTAAAATTCTATTTCAAAAACCAACTTAAAATTTTCCCCCCCCAAAACCCAAAAAACAAAAAAACCTACCACATAATTTTTAAACTTACTTCCCCAAATTCAAATTAAAAAAACACCCCCCCCCCAATCCCCCCTTTTAAAAAAAAAACCCCCCAAACAAAATTTTTTTTTAATTCAAAAAAATTTACAATTCAATTTCTCCCAAACAATTTTTTTCCTTCTAAAAAACCAATTCCCAAAACAAACCTTTTTAAATTAACACCCAACCCCAACAAAACCCACTTTATTTTCCCTAAAACCATTTTCCAACCAACAAAACCCCCTTTCCAACCCCAAAAAAACTTTTCTAACCAACCCCCAAAACCCTTTCAATAACTTTTTCAAAAAAAAACTTTTCCAAAAAACTAAAAAATTTCCCTTTTTCCCCCAAAACAAATAACCCCATCCCCCAAAAAACCAAAAAAACCCTTTTTTTTAAATTTTCCCCCAAAAAAAAAAAAACACCCCTCCCCAAAATTTAAGCATTACAAAATCCATGGTACCCCATACCCAATTCAAATACTTCCAAAAGATCCAAACCCTTTTCATTTCACAAAAAAATTTCCAAATTATTACTTTTTTAAAAATTATCTTCCCCCCTTTTTTCCCTTCAAAATATGCCATTTTTCGTTTTCTGTTTTAAAGGGCCTAAAAAATTTTTTTTTTTTTTAAAACCCGTTAAAATTTTTCCCTACAAAAATAATTTTAAATATCATTTTTAAAAAGACAAAAATTTTTTCAAACCATTTTAAAAAAAATTCCCTTTTAAAGAAATCCCAAAACCCTTTTCCCAATCCCGAAAGATTTTTTAATTTATTTTTTCCCCTGTTTTTGGGAACCCCTTGCTTTTAAAACTCCTCTAAATTTAAAACTTTTTTTCCCAAAAAGACATAAATTTAAAAATAAAAATTGTTTTTAAAAAAGAAAATATATCCCCCCTTTGCTTTACCAAATTTTCCCCCTTTCCCCTTCTTCTCTCCTCTTTCTCTCTCTTCTTTTTCTCTGAACTGCTTTAGTGTTTGTTTTAAATTATATTTGTGTGTGTGTCCCCCTTTTGTTTTTTTTGTTAACAATAATTGTTGTTTTCCCCCCTTAAAATGGTTTGGGTTGTTTTTTGTTTTTAAAAATTTGGATTGTTAATTTGCAATGTTCTGTGGGCAATTTATTACTTCTGTGGACTTTTTTATCAAATTTAATAATGTTATATAGGATTGCGCATGCTGAATATGTGTGTGTGTAATGTGTGTGTTGGTGTATGTGTGTGTCGTGAGTAGTAAAGAGCGCCCATTCACAGTGTGTGCAGATGGGGGGGGCGGAAAGAAAGCAGTTCTGGTGTTTATTTTTGAAATAGTATGTTAGATGGTCATTTTTCTTGTGCTTTGTGGTTGCGTCTTGTTCTCAAAAAATGTTTATTTCCCGGTTTTGTTGTACAAATTTGGTTTTGATATTTTGATAATTATGGGCATGTGTTTTTTTTGTTTGTGAAAAGGGAAAAGTCTTGCGAATGGATGTTCCGGATGTGTGTGTGTTGTTTGGGGTGTGTGTGTATTATGTGTGTGGGGTGATGTGTGAGGAGAGTGTGTGTGTGGGTGTGTGGGGTGCATGCGTGGCTATCGTCGTAAGTTGTGTTTTTTTGTGTGTGTGGTTTGTGTGTGTGTGTGTGTGTGTGTGTGTGACCGCGCGCGCGCACGCTTCATTGTCGGACTTTTGGGGGTTGTTTGTTTTTTAGGGGGGGGGGGGTGTTTGGGGAAGGGGGTGTGTTTTGTGGGTCTTTTTTTTTGTTTAATTTGGGTTTTTTTTATTATTTGATTTTTTTATTTCTTTATTTTTTACTTAATTTTAAGGGGTTTGATGAAATTTTATTGTTTTTTGAAATGATCTTGTTTTTTAATTAATTTTTTATAATTTGTGTAACAAATATGTGTACCATTTGAAATGTGAGATGTTTATCTTTATGCTTTTTAAGTTTGGTTGTGTTATTTTTCTTGGCTCTGCTGTTTTTTTGTTGTTGTTGTTGTTGTTGTCTGTTTTTCTCTTTTTTATCATCTTTTTTGGTTTGGTTTTTTTTTTTTTTGTTTGTTTTTTTGTTTTGGTTAAGGTTTTTTGGGGGTGGGGGGGGTATTTTTATGGTTTTTTTTATTTTCTTGTTTGGGGGGGGGGGGGGGGGGGGGGGTTTTCGGGGGGGGGGGGGGGAGCTGTTTTTTAAAAGGGGTTTTTTCCCTTGTTTTTTTGTGAACTGTATAATATTGGGTTATTATTTTTAAGATGATCCCTAACGGGGGGGATGGATGTAAAAAAAACATGTGTGCTTATTCCTTATCCCCGAATAAAAAAAATTTGTCATTGTCATTGCTCTCTCTCTCTCTTCTCTCTCTCTTGTCTTCTCTCTCTCTCTCTCCTTCTCTCTCCTTTCTTTCACCACACACGCGCGCGCGCGCCTGTACAGAGTTCAAACCAACCGTTACATTTTTTTCAAAAGGGATTTTATTATTCTTGTTTTAAAGAAAAGTTCAGTACTGTTAAATAAAAAAGAAGCAACTATTTAATACAAACAAAAATTAAGAAAACACTGCACCCAAATTTTGGAGACGCCAGAACAGAGATAAAAAAAAACCCCGCCCCCATGGTGTATGGTTAGCGTTGAATTCCTGGCTGAAAATTGGGGAAGGGGGTGGGTTCGAATTTGTCAAAGCAATGCTTTTTTTAGGCGGGGGGCTCCTCCTGAAGGGGAAATTGTGGGCTCTTGGAGGGCTGGGAAGACGGCGGGATCCCCCACTCCGGGTACGGAGGGAAATGTTGGCCCCTACCATACGCTCTGGTTTTAAAAAACCCCCCCTTATTTTCTTTCCCCTAAATTTTCTTTTATAAAACTTTTTTTCCAGGGCCCACATCCCCCCAATCATTTCACCCAAACAAATTTTTTTTTAAAAAATTCTTTCAAAATAAACT
>CM054160.1:47120462-47146605 GCA_028751875.1 Rapana venosa
CTTTTCCTTTCTCTCTCTTTTTTTCTTTTTTTTGGGCCCTTTTTCTTCTTCTTCTTTTTTTTGGTTTTTTTTCCCCTAGCCGCTTTCGCCCCAAAGGGGGACTTTCCCGAGCCCCCTTTTGGCCCCCCGTAAGGTGCCGCATTCCCGACTTCCAGGCATTACGCGGGAACTTTTCCGAACCCCAAAGCGGGGAAAATTTGAAACAATAAAATCTTTAAAACTGCATTTCATTTTTCCCCCGTACCCCCCCCCCGCGCAAAAAAAGGCAAGGGCAGGTCGCATTTGGAAGATGATTTGGAGACGGTAACAATCCCCCCCCCCCCCTCCTCCCCCTCCTCCCTCTCTTTCACCGGGCGCCGCAAACCGAGACGGAACCCTCGACTTCGGGGACACACGGGACGGGAGCCCGTCTTCCCACTCGCCACAGCGTCCTTCAATACAACCTGCAAATCCAGGTGGCAGCCGGGGCAGCAGTGCCCCCGCAGCCGCAAAATGAGGAGGGGAGGAGCAACCCCCCCCTCTCCCGCCCATCCACACCGAGGGACTGTGGTACCCCATGTTGACATCTGCCCACAGCAAATCCCCTCATTTGCATCCTTTCCTTTTTTTGTGTTTTTGTTTGTGTTGGTGTTGGTGTATGTGTGTGTGTGTTTTTTGTTTGGGTGTGGTGTGTGTTTGTGTATGGGTGTGTGCTGTATGTGTGTGTTTTGTTTTTGGGGTGTTGTTTTGGTGTGTGGTTTTGTGGGGGTGTGTGTGGTGTTTGTTGCAAGGTGTGTGTGTATTTTTGTGTATGGTGCATGCTTGTGTATGTGGGTATGTGGTTTTTGTGTGCGTGCGTGGTTTTTTTGTGTGCGGCGTGTGGTGTATGTATTGTGTTTGTGTGCGTGCGTGTTGTATGTGTGTTTGTTGTGCGTGCGTGTGGTTTTGTGTTTGTGTGCGTTCGTGTATGTATGTGGGGGTGTTTTTTTTGTATGTGTATGTGTGTGTATGTGTATGTATGTGTGTTGGTGTTTGTGTGTGTATGTGTGTGTGGTGGTGTGTGTGTGCGTCGTGTGTTTGGTATTTTGTGTGTTGTGTGTGAGTGTGTTGTGGTTGCGCGTGCGTTTGGTATTGTGTTTTGCGTGTATTTTGGTGTGTGGGTGTTTGTGTGTGTGTGTGTGTGTATGTATGTGTTTTAATTATGTGTGTGGTGTGTGTTTGTGTGGTGTATGTATGTGGGTATGTGTGTATGTATGTGTTGTTGTTGTGTTGTTGTGTGTTTTTGTGTGTGTTTTGTATGTGGTTGTAGTTGTTGATGTGTGTGGTGTGTGTGTATGTTTGGTGTGTGTAGTGGGGTTGTGTGGTGTGTGTGTTTTTTTGTGAAAATTGGGTAGTATGGGGTTTGTGTTAGTGTTTGTTTTTGGTTGTGTATTGTGTGTGCGTGTGTGTGTGTATGTGTGTGTGTGTGTATGTATGTAGTGTGTGTGTATGTATGGGGTGTGTAGTATGGTGGGTTTTGTGTATGTATGTTGTGTGTATGTGTGTAGTGTATGATGTATGTGATGTATGTATGGGTGGATGTGATGTATGGGGTTATTTTTGTTGTAGTATGTGTGGTGTTTTGTTGAAAGTATGTGTGGGTTGTGTGTGTTTGTGTGTGTTATGTATTATATTTTTGTATGTGTGGTTGTGTATGTGTGATGTTTTGTATTGTGTTTTAGTGTGTGTAGGATGTGTATTTTGTGTATTGTAGTTGTGTGTGTGTATGTATGTTTTGTTGTTGTTGCTTAAATTTACTTTGTTCACTTTTTAGTGATATTAGACGCTCCCCCCCCCCAAAAAAAAAAAAAAACCCACAAAAAAACAACCGGTAGAAAGGGGTTTGTTGTTTTTAAAAAAAATCAAAAAGAAATTTGCAATGCAACGGAATTAAAAAAAAATACACAACACAAAAACAACAAACAAAACAAGCATTAACAAATGAAAAAAAAAAAAATTCCAGGGGACTGTGACAAAGACCTTTCCAATTTCAATGCCATTTTTAGTTTACGAAATGCTAGTGAGGGAGTTTTTCAGAAAATGGGGCAGAAAGGTTTTACACCGGCAGTCAAAAAGTATAGAGTATTAGTGATATTCTCCCCAAACCCCAAAGGGGGAAAAAATTTTTTTACCATTTTTGCTGAATTTGGTTATCAGTCTTTAGTTTCATTCTATAGAAAAAAAAAAGTATTAATCTCCTTACGTAAAAACATTGTACTAACTTCTGAAGGGTTCCCCACTTTTTAAATTATGGGTATGATTGCAGTTCTAGTTAAAACCTTTTTTGCTGATTACTTTCAGTGACCTTTCTCCATATTTTTGTTCAGTAAGCATACCCTTCTTGTAAGGATAAAGGCACAAAATTTCTTTTGAAATCCCGCCCATGTTTTTGAAACCCTTTTGGCGCTCTATCCGCCCATTTTCATTTGGAAAAAACCCGTGTGTGAAGGCACCCAACAAAATTCACACTATCCCCCTTTAAGGTTAAGAGATGTATTACATGTTTAATCTCAAATATATTTTCGAAGTTTTCTTGTACATGGTGATTTTAAGCATACAAGCCGTTTTAGAATAAAACACAAAGAAAAATTTTTGAAATATACAAAGGGGAAAAATCAAAAATAAAAGTAAGCCCCATTATTTTTAAACAAGTTCTGCGTAAAAAAGAGTGATTTTTACCAACATAATAGAATTTTCAATTTTAATGCGGTAAAACAAAACAAACCGTTTTCTTGATTATCTAGACTGATCCGTCGTATAAATTTTAAATGGTAAAATTTTTATGATGGATGGGGGATCGGACATCAGCAACCATTAAATTCGGTTTGTTTTCTTGTTTTCAAAAAACCCCTCTAACAAAGTGTGCTTTTTTTCATCCCCAGAGGGGGCAAGGAAAGATTGTTTCTCGGGGGGGCCACTTGTTGATTGACTTCAAGTTTTTTACCAGATCAACACATTTTTACTGATGGGCATTAAAGAGAAAATTTTCGCTTTTTTTAGGAAAAAAACTCTAAATTTTATTTCATTTTTTCTGAAATAAAGTTTTCAGTCGTTTTGTTTTTCCCAAGCACAATTTAGCCATGCCAGTTGACGGAATCACTAAAGGCAACATGCCGACTTCGTTTTTAAATTCCCAGGGCTGAGGCTGATAAGGCACACCCAAAGCCCGCCCGTATGCTTTGCGTCAAACTTTTTCAACTTTTTAAGTAAATACTTAGGGGCACTGAAAAAAACCTCTTACCATAAAAGATAATTTTAAAAAAAATAAGGATGTAGCTAAAATTTCATATTTAATGTGTCTTTGGCCCAGAACTGTTTACTTACCACTTCAAAAAATTAACCTTTTTTTTTGCTTTAGTTAAATTCTCTTCGATATGTGCATTTCCAAAATTACTTTGAATGGAAAAAACACCCAAGAACTTTACGGGGTTTTTTACTCAATCAAAATTGGCCCCAAATTTAAATGCTGGTAGGTCATCTGGATACTTCCATTTTTAAAAACCAGTGTCTTTTTTTCTGTGGGTAAAGTAAATCCATTTTTTCGAGCTATAATTTCGATGTTTTAAGCGGTTTTGGTTACCTTTTTTAAAGTATTTTAAAAAAGCTCTTTTTTGGGGTTTTTCGTTTCTGGAAACTTCATCCACAACATATATCCCTGCATTTGCACTAAGACTACTTCCTTCGACAATTTTTATAGGAAAAATCATGCAAAATATTTAAAAAAGAAGGCAAATTACAGAACCTTGGGAATCCATATAAAGATCAAAAACTAAATATGATTTACTCTCTAACCGTAACTTCTATTTGTCAAAAAACTTTAATAGATATAAAAATCCCCCAAAAAAAACCCCGATCCTTTTTGTTACACAGCAACTTTGCATGCCCCAAAATGATCATACCTCTTTTATATCAAAAAAGTTGCAAGAAAGTTTTTTCTTTTTGCAAAAGAATTTTTTATGCGTTGATAGCTTAAAAACCAAATTTTCTAGGCAGATCTGTCTTTTTGAAAAACCCCCTTTTTTGACGGGGATTATTTTATTTTTTATCACAGAAGTACATCACCCCTTTTTAAAAAAATTCTCTCCCTTAGCTTTTCCAGTGTGGAGGTCAAAAACAATGGGCGTACTATTTGTCTGTTCTGGTTTCCCTTTATGAATAGGAAGACAAAGATGGGTTTCCCAAACACGCAAACAACCTTAATCCCATTTTTTGAACAGATCAAGAAAAATAAAATTTGCTGGTAATGTTTTAGCATGCATTAAAACTGCACTAAACCCACAAGTTTTCTTTGAAAAGAGACAGTAAACACTCAACTTCATCCACGAAATTTGGGGCAAATGCATAACGTTGCAAATTTTGGGCATTAACCGTTTTATTTTCCCTTCTGTTCTAAGTTCCACACTTTAATGACAATCCTTTAAGACGCATCATTTTTTAAAAAAATCTGCAAACCCTCTGCCTTTTTTAAATTTGATGGGGCTTTGTTTTCCAGTCTCACTGGACAAGTTTGGTAAGCTAATGCCTTTTTTCATTTCAGAAAATTTTTTTTTCCCACCCTTTTTAAAGGGCCCAGATTTGAAATTTCGGGGGTAAAAAAAAAGTCCAAAACCCTCCCCCTTTTCCTAGCTACAACAGTTACAAGAATTTTAGCTTGTTTCTGTTTTTCATTTTTTTCTGATTTTTATTTTTTAGATAAATTTTATACATTGAGCATTTATATTTTTAAAGCCCCCTCACATGCTGGTGCCACCAATATTTCCCCCGATGTTTTTTTATTTTTTTCCGTATTGTTTTGGGGGAAAAAAGTAGCAGCATTAAGATGGGCTCATAAAAATGGAATAAAAGTGTCAAAGTTTTCATGTCAAAACCGTCAGTGTTTTATACTGCAAGGAGTCTTTAAACTTCGCAATCGCTTTTTTTTTTAAATTTGAGGTTTTGCTTTCTGGTGTCACAGAAAGTTGTTTGTTCCACAAAAATTGTGAAAATAGCAGTGACACTGCCAAGGGGGTCATATATGTTGACCACTCACACCTGAGCTAATGCAGGGGACACAAAAAACAGATCAAGGGGATGTTTTTGACCACAATTTTGGGGTTCCTTTTAAAACTGCCGTCATTTTGCAAACATAACAGGAGTCGACATGTTTTTTACAAATCGATCATGAAATTTTTTTACAAATTTTTATCCCAAAGGGGGGCATGTCTTAAAATCTCCTGCAAAGAACCACTTTTCATTGTTTTAAGGTTGTGATCCCTCGTATTCCCCTTTTATTTGGTCCCTTCTAAAACTTTTAATTTAACTTTCCAAACCTTCCGCGCCAAAATGAACCCATCTGGACACCCGGGGGGCCGCTAAACCACACCCCCCCGAATTAATGTGTGCTTTTGGTCCTGCCAAAACGGGGGCCAGGGACCCTTACTTTAATTTTCCTTTTTTTTAAAACCCTTGAAAAAATTTTTCCAAAAAATGCTTATTTAGATTTGTGGGGTATGAGTTTTTTTAATTAATTTTTAATTTTTGTGAATGAATGTTATTGGTTTTGGTTAGGTTTTGGGGGGAAATTTTTTTGGGGTTTATTTTTGAAAGTATGGAGTTTTTTGTTAAGGGGATTGTATTTGGGGTGGATTTTTTTGGGATTTGGTTGGAGTATTTTTTTTTGGTGGGTTTTGTAAATTTTTGTATGATTTTGGTGTGACAAATATCAGCAAAACACCCCCCCCCCCCCCCCCCCCCCCCCAACAGTACCCAACACAACACCACAGACACCTCACCAAGCATGGGACGTTGCCCCCAAGACAGTGCCCTGACTGCATGGCGTCAGGAGTTGTCACCCTCCCCCCTCACAGGCCTGCCCACAACATCACCGTGGGATATCTGATGCCGCCATCGACTCTGCCCACAAGCAAGTTCCTAGACCCAGTGCTGCCTCAGTACACCGACACACAACACCCCCCCCCAACAATCTCGATGCCCCACGCAACAAAACAGACCCCCCGCACGGGACCGTTTATTTGAAAGAAGACGCGTGTGCGGTATAGTATCTCCGTAAACCCACGGCCCAGGACCGACCACACACCACTGTTGTGGGGCATTTTCCCCCTGGAGTTCACCTCTCACAGCCCATCAAGTGCACCCCTATATGCCGGGAATAACATTCTTATGTAACTCACTTGCTATGTTTCGATCCTCTTACTCAGAAACTACTACCAAATAGTCTGATATTCAAGCCCAATGCGGTATATATATCTCGTAGATTACTTCGAGGCAAGCTCAAATTTTGTTAGCAAGATATTTCACTGCAGAATATATATTTAAAAATGTAAAAAAAATCGACCGTAAAATACGATTTCTTTATCACCACTGTCATTCTGAGTACATCCCGACACAATAACATCAAGTCTAGGCCAAATCGTCATTCTTTTTTTTTAATGCACGATCAGAGCTGAATCATACACCGCTCATTTTCACACTGTTAGTAAATCTAACAGTTTATATGCCACTTATTACAGCTGTGTAAAGTTATTTATGCCTTCAACAAGAAGTGTCAGCCATTTTTGAACACGAACTTCCCAAGCTCCTGCATACAAAACAACAAAATAACGAGCTAAAAAACGATCGTTTTGCTGATGTTGCCAAGCAACAGGAGAGTGACCTCCATTAAATTTTAGAGTTTCTTCCCTTTAAACTGTAGTCAAGGAAGCAGAAGCTTGTTACTTCAGTTCGACACCCCGAAAATTTTCCGGGTGTAAGGCGTATAGGGTGCACGTTCTTACTGGAAAATTTCCGGTTAAGGGCAGTCTAGTTGTTAACATCCGTGTGACCTCCACTACCCCGCAAAAAGTCTGATGAGACTATAAACCGTGGCCCCGTGTGCGAACGCACTGCACGCAGGCAACCATCTCTGCGCACAACACGTAAAACCACTGCGTTGGCTTTCCGGAATACTGGGCCGTATCCGTGCCAGGCGGGATGGATGGCAACATTCGTAGGTCTTCCCATTAACGCCAGAAGGATGGATGGCAACATACGGTAGGTGGTTCAGTTTCACCTTAACGCCATAAGGAAGGATGGCAACATTTGGCAGGTTCAGTTCCCCTTAACGCAGAAGGGATGGAAGACAACATTCGCAGGGTTCAGTTCCCTTAACGCCAGAAGGGATGGAGACAACATTCGGCAGGTTCAGTTCCTCAAACGCCAGAAAGGATTGGATGGCAACATTCGGTAGTTTCAAGTTCCCTTAACGCCATAAAGGGATGATGGCAACATATCGAGCAGTTCAGTTCCCTTAACGCCAGAAGGGATGGATTTGGCAGACCATCGTAGTGTTCATTTTCCCTTAACGCCAAAGGGATGAGAATGCAACCTCGTTAGGTTCAGTTCCCTTAACGCCAGAAGGGATGGATGGCAACATTCGGCAGGTTCAGTGCCCTCAAAGTCGGAAAGTGGCAGCCTTCATAAGTCCTCGACAACCAACGTCCTCACCACCAGTGCTGAACTCAGATCTCCGTAGCAGAAAAACAACAACAAAAAACCAACCAAGGACGAACAAGGCGACCGTTTGGGTTGCTGCTGTCAGCGCATTCTCAAATGGCTGGAGACGCCAGGTTCACCACGCCCATTCCAGACAAGCTCAAACAGATCATCGCGCACTTCCAACGCCAATCCGCTTACGACATCACCTCACATGCCTTCTAAGGTTTAACTAGAGCACTGGCCCAGACCCAAAAGCTGTGTCTGTTAGTTAGTGACGGCAGCTAACTGCAAAGGCCTCCACTAAAATGTTGGTATGTTGTGTTTGAGATTGCCATCAGCCATGACAAGCTCTTCACATAACAACAACCTAGCACTCTCCTATTTAAAGAGAAAAATCCACTGAAGTAGGAATATGGCTTGCCTAAATGGCAAGGTACTTAAAAACATTCACACCACGCAAACATCTCACTTAGTGTGCCAATTCAATCTCACAGAGAGTCAAGAGTGGCCACATTCTGGGTAACTCCCAGAGTGTTAAGGCTTGGGGAACGCAACCACAACAACACATAGACACATTTCAACTTGCTTCTTTATTGTTTTTCTGTATTTCATTAGTACAATAATGAATATTCTCAGAGAATAATCATAAGCAAACACACGGATATTTGTTTGTTGATTTTAAAAATTTAATATATAATTATACACCTTCTTTTCTTTCTAATTTTGACATACATTATGTTTCACACAGTTTACCTTTTTTGATTTTTTATAACGGTTCAGTTCACTCGTCTGATGGTAAGGGTATTTTCCTGTTTTTTGTTAACACATTTTGACATACAGTATAAACAAAACACAAAATGATAACAACTCAACAGAATGACACTCATTGCAGCCCTGCGGCACAGAAACCCGAAAGACACCCTATACTTTCAATCAAGATTATGATCTATACGCTTTTGGTCATTTTCAGCATGTGAAGAAAAGAATGCAATGTGAAACAAATGCAATGAAGCCTTCCATCGATTTTAAACTGGGGGGTAAAAAGAAAGAAAGAAATGTAGATGAACAGACACATACCCCCTTTCCACCATCGAGAAAAAAAAATAAATAATTTTTTTTAAAAGACATACACTCTTTCCACTGACTGAGAAAAAAACAAAACACCACCCCTCCCCCTCCCCACCCCCCCAAAAAAAAAACCCCCAGACAAACAAAACAATACAATGCCAGATGAATATCTCCCACACTCTTCTTCTTTTTAGTCGCTTTTTACACTGTTCACAGAGTGTTTTGCTTAACAGTAGTCACAAACCAACCACTTGTTAAAAGAGTCACACAACCAACTTGTTAAGTAGTCACAAAACCAAACTTGTCTAATAGGAGTCACAAACCAACTATTGATAAAGCGTCCACAAACTACACTTTGTTAAAGTAGGTCACAAACTACAACCAACCTGTTGTTAAAGTAGTCACAAACCACTTGTTAAAGCAGTCTCACAAACCACGCTGCTACATCTAGCCTACAACAGGCAGTCAACAAACGCAACTTTGTTAACAAAGCGAGTCACAAACCAACGGTTTTCTGTTAAGTAAGTCACAACCAACATGTATCAAGGTAGTCACAAACCAACTTGAGTAAAGGAGTCCAAACCAACATTTGTAAAAGAGTCACAAACCAACCAAACTTTAGCTTACAAGGTGTCAAGTCACAACCAACATTTGTTAAAGGAGTCACAGGACAAACCAACTTTGTTTAAACGAGAGTCTTCCACAACAGCCAAACAACGATTTTGTATAAGACGTACATAACCACACCAACTTTCTGTTAAAGGAGTCACAAACGGCAACTTTGTAAAAGAGTCCACAAACCAAGACTTTTTAAAGGAGCTCACAAAGTGACATACGTTTGTCTTAAAGAGCTCACAAACACTTTGTTAAAAGAGTCACAAACCAACTTTAGTTAAAATAGTCACAAGACCACTTCGTTAAAAGGAGGCCACAAACCAACTGCGTAATAAAGTAGTCACTAAACCAACTTTGTTAAATGAGTCCACAAACACCAACTTTGTTAAAGGATCACAAACCAACTTGTTAAAGTAGTCACATAACAACGCAACTGTTAAAGTAGAGCTCACCAAACACATCTGTTAAAGATTAGTCACAAACCAGCTTGATAAAGGAGTCACAAAACAACGATATCTTACACAACCAACTTTGATATGATGGCGGGGAGAGAGTCACGAAGCGATGTGAATACCAATAGACAGAGTTCTGTATAACAGGTCAGCACACATACCAACTTTGGATCATAAGGTAAAGTCACGAACCGGAACTTGATTAGTCTTAAAAGTGGAAGTCACGAGACACCAACCAACTTTGTTAACGGATTACAACAAACCCGGAACTTTGTGTAATAGACGAGCATCACGAAACGCGAAACCAACTTTGAGTTACACGAAATAGTAGTCTACAAACATCCACTTTTGTTAAAGGAGTCACAAACAACTTTGTATAAACGCGATGTCAGCAAAGCCCAGCCTTTGATAACGAGAGTCACAACCACAACCAACTTTGTATAAAAGCGATCACAACATACTTCTATCTTTGTTGTTTAATCCACCAGGAGCATCTACGACAAAACACCTTTGTTAACAGAGAACTCCACGAAACGCAACTTCTTGATTAACAAGTAGAGTACACCAAACCTATCTTTGTAAAAGAGTGCAGCAACGCAAACGCTTTAGTTGAAAGGATCACAAACCATCCAGGCTTGTTCAAAGAGGAGATGCACAGCACAGACTTTCTAGTTAAGGAGTCACATCTACCAAACTGATAACTATATAGCGAGTATGCACACAGACATCCACCCTTCCGGGACAAGATGATCCTAACAATACTGTAGTAGCATCGTCAGTTTATGGGTAGCGGGGTTATAATTTATATTATTTTTTTAAGGAGAGAGGGTGGGGTGGGGTGAGGGAGATCTGTCATCTACCCCGTGTCCGGGTTAAGGCGAAGTCGGCCATAAAGGACGGATATAGATCTCCGTGTAGTTAGAAACACTGCGCATCAGCATTCGTAGACGACCGGGTCTCGATAAACCCACGTTCAAGGGTATATTTATCTTTCTAATTTATCCTACTCTTACTTTTACACTTTTATTTATTGTTTTTACTACCTTTTTAATTTCTTTTTTTTATAACTTGTTTTCTTTATTGATTATACTTTTCTTTGTATATATTTCATTAAAATTCTTTTCTGTTTTCTTGTTTGTTCAAGATTTTTTGATTTTCCTTACTTTCTATTTTTTTTTTTATTATTTTTCTCATTATCTATGTATTATTTATTCTATTCGGACAAGTGTACCCCTTGAGTTAACAACATACAGTGCAGAGACCCACTATCTCCAAAAGTCCTTCGGATACACTATAAACTGAGGCCTGAGGCGAACGCATGCAGAACATCATTGCGCGTCATGTAAATCCTTTCTGCATATTTTTCTTAAGAGTAGGCAATGTGAGCAAAATTTTACAAAAACCGCATACAACATGCACGGGTTAGTAAAAAAAAAAGCCATGAAGTGCTATTGCCATATCCTAGATATAAAAGAAAAAAATAAATTAAATTAAAATTTACAAAATAAAAACACTACCTCCACAGAGCTAAAACGAGTTTTAACACGTGTGCAAGGATGTGCTGACCGTGCGTTGAGCGCACACACAGCAACACGACAAATGCCTGGTGTTACAGTCGTCATCGCACAACCGGCTACAAGCACACATATAGAATTCGAAAAACTACATGCGGTGTGGTCTGCTAGTCTGGTCTGTAGTGTAGTGGATAAGTATATCAGAAGCTAATGTAGAGTAGACAGTGTGAGGTAGTGTGGGGTAATGGATGTGTAGTGAGAGTGTATTGTAGGCTTAGTGTGCGTTTAAGCGTCAAGGCTCCTAGTGCTGATATAGTGTCTAGGTGCGTAGATGTGGTCGTGTAACCACTAGAGGTGTAGTGTAGGAACTGTCTAGTCACAGCCGAGTGACGGTTGTAGATGCTAGGTGTAAGTGTGGCGTAGTCGTGTAGTAGTCCAGACACAGCCCTAGTGCGTGTAGTAGTGGTGTAGTGGTGATTCTGTAAGAGTGCGAGCGTAGCTCAGGTAGTAGTATGGTAATAGTGTGGTGTACTGTGGTGTATAGTGTGGTGCACTAAAGTGTTAGTGTGAGTACATAGTAGGATGCGCTAGTGAGTAGAGTAGGTGTGTGTAGGTGTAGCGTGTAGTGTAGTATAATGTGGGAAGTGTGCGTAGAATAGTCCCTGAGTGTGAGGAGCTAGTAGGTGTAGTGTGTGTAGTGACGAGAGCCTAGTGTGGCGTACATGTGCGTGTCTATCTGTGTATGTCAGCGCAGTGGGTGGTGTATCTAGACTTAGTGGCACTAGATAGTGTGTGTAAGTGTGGTGAGTAGGCTGCGGAAGTGTGCGGCATTTGACAGCTTCAGCCGCTAGAAGTTGTGGAGTAGTGTGGGCGTAGTGTGCGTGCATTTAAGTAGAAGAAAACTGCAAAACCTCAGCGAGCACTACTTCTAGACAACACAAAGTGATCAGATGTTTACACAGTACTACAATCACCCAACTCTACAATCACACCAAACACCAACACCCCCCACCACACAACCATTATCAGTTCGTCGACCGGAGAGCTCTCGACACTGTTCTTGGGTAGGAGGAAACCGACGCGCGTACAGACGTCATCTCCAGTACGAGCTGCTACGTGAGGCGTGGCTTATATAACACTTCACTGGCATTAAATGTGCTAAGTGGCAGGGCGCGTGACTGCGAGGCAATCTAGCGTCGCTATACGTGCAGTGCAATGAACAGGACAGTGAGCAGCATGCCCATCGATTGCTGCCAAATGGACAGTGTTTGCTCGCCGACACAGTCAGTGTCCGGAATCTAGTGCAAGGTGTTGTGACCGCGCTGCAATCAAGTCTCGCTACCCGTCACCGCTGGCCGGTGCTGTGGTTAGTGCATCGTGCCTTTCAATTCACCTGTGCAGTGCCGTGCCTGATGTCTTGAGCCTATCCGGCACGTCTGCAGTCATGGCAAGTGACTCTTTTCCGAGAACGTGCGGATGCGCTGCAGTGTTCTGTAGACCTAGTGGCTCAGCATAAGCGCCTCTGTCGTACATGTTGGTCTTAGTGCTGAGTAGCATTGTGGTGAGATGTCGTCTTATATGTCTATGACTGCTCGTGATTAACTTAGTTTATTCTAGTGGCAGTGTCTGGTTGTATGGGTGTGGCGGGGGCAAGGGCTTCGCGGGGGGGGGGGCTGGGGGCGATGCCCGGTGGAGGTGGCCCTTTGTGTCATATTAGGGATGACTAGATTGTCGAGAGTGCAGGTATGTAGGGGCTGCTTTTTGTCGTCTGTGGGCGTCTGTGACTGGTTGTGTATAGTGTGAGCTTGGCGCGTGGTCTGTGGGGCGGTTTTACGTTTGGGGCACACCAAGTATGTAATGGTGAACATGCTGTGAAAGTTGCTCTGAGTTCTGCAATCGTAGTGACACTGTGTGTCTATGTCAGAGGATAATGAGTTGCATAGTGCTGAGTGCTGTGCAGTAGCATGTGTTCTGGAGGTGGACTCGTTAGCGGTTCATTGTAGGGTAGGTTTCGAGTGGAGATCGTGAGTAATGTAGCATATGTCATGAGGCATTTAGATGTTATACTTGGGTGTTGCGTATTTCTCTATGCATGTGGCATGTGAGCTTCTTTTGTTGGGTTTGATATCTGTGCTTGTAGTATTGAGTGTATCTATGTTCTACGATGACTATAAGTTCGCCTATTGAGCATGACACTCAGTGGTATCGTGGCGCATGCAGTGCAGTGCATGTGCGTTGTGCGCATAGTCATAAAGTAGCAAAGAGTGTAAGATGCATAGGTGCACCATGGCATGTGACAGTTGACATTGCAGCGCTGTGTACGTGCACAAGTCAGAGCTATCAAAAAAGTGCAATGTGCTCGATCGCTAGTGACATGGCTGCAGTACGGCATCTGCGTCTCGTGTCTGCGCATGCAGTGTTGCTATGAGTGCCTCTGTAGCTCTATGAACTAGGATAGGTCTACTGCGCATATGATGCAGTGTCTCTGCTCGCCCTCATCCAGTGCATGTGCTACTGGCTCTCTGCTTGTGCTTCTGCTCGCATCGTTCTCGTGGCCCGTGACAGTCGCATGCCGAGTGCTCTCCTCTCTCCCTCCTCTCTCGTCGCTCTCAATATCTCTCTCTCCTCCATCTCTCTCTCCCCGTCGTCCATCTCTCCTCTCCTCATCTCGCATCGTCTCCTCTCCTCCTCTCTCATCTCTCTCTCTCAACCTCCGCTCTCATCCCATCCTCTCTCTCTCTCTCGTCTCTCACCCGCTCGTCTCTCTGTTTTGCTTCCCCCTTGTAAATGGGCATCCTGCTTATAAATACAATAAACTTTATCAGTCAGAATCTGATGCCTCATGCATGTGCTTGTGCTTAGTTGCAGTGCGCGCCTAGTTAGTCTTGCCATATGCAGTCATCAATCGTCATTTGTCAATGTCTCTCCTCACTGTTTTTTTTGATTCAGTTTTTGGGTGTTTTGTGTTGGTTGCCACTGAACAAAAGGTTTTACAATATAGTTTCTCTCCTCTCAGTCATCCCCCCTCTCTCTCGTCCTTCACCAGCAGTGCTCCCTTCTCTCCTCCCTCTCTCTCTATCTTCATCTGTCCTCTCCTCCTCTGCCTCTCCTCATCCCCCCTCCTCATTCTCTCTTCTCCTCTCTCTCTTCTGCATCATCCATTCGCATCCTGTGCTACTGTCTTTAGGGCAGGTCGCAGTGTTGTTGGCAGTGCTGTTGCGTGCCATGCAGTGGCTCGACTTCGTTCAGTCGCTGCTCGCCATGCAAGTGCAGTCTCATCGGCAGTGGCTGTGTTTGCAGTGCTGCTGCCATCAGTGCGCAGTGCATATTCGCTTATGCCATAGCAGTGTTGGCGTGCCACACAGTGCTGTCTCTAGTGCATGTCCGTGCATGCTTCGTGTTTATTCTAGCGCCACATCTCTCGCTCGTAGTTGCTCGTCATGCAGTCGCTGTGTCTGTTCTGCTCTGTCCACACAGTGCTGTGTTGTTCTCCGTCCACATCAGTGCGTGTCTCTGTGCAGTCCATGCAATGTGCGGTGTCGACTGTGCCACACAGGTGCGTCTGATCATGCAGTGCTCTGCCACACTCGTGCTCGTGTCATGCAGTTCTGTCGTCCAGCAGTCCATGGTCGATGCCCACACTCGTGGCTGTGTCATGCAGTGCCTCATGCTCACAACTGCGCTCTGCTTTGCTGTCATGCAGCTGCTCATGTCTCATAAGCAGTGCTCGTCCAGCAGTGCTGTGTCATGCACGTTCGCTGTGCGCCACACAGCTGCTGTCCTGTACTCATGCAGTGGCACAGGTGTCGAATGTCCGTGCCATGGCAGATACTGAGTTGTCGCCATCCAGCGTCTGCTCGCTGCTTCGCCATGCCGACGCACTCGACAGAACCTGCCCCCTCTCTCTACTCTCATATCACTCTCTCTCGACTCTCTCCCTCTCTCTACCCTCTCATCACTTCCTTCCTCTCGTCTCTCCCTCTGCTCACACTCTCGTGCTCTGCGCTTCAATGGGGTTCGAGCGTGCTCGTCGCGGGGTCGGCTGCCCTGCGGGGCCGGATCGTGGCTCAGCGGGTGGGTGCAGTGCAACGAAGTTAGGGAGAGAAGGAAAAAACATTCACAAAGGGAGATTGTGTTGTCGTGTTATTTTATCAATATGAAGGCGAGGTGCGAGAATTATATAGAGAGAGTGAGAGGGGATGGAAGAAGAAGGGATTATTAATATTAGATTTATTTAAATATATTAGAGAGAAAAAAAGAGAGAGAGAGAAAGATAGATGAGAGGATAGATAGATATATATAGATATAGAGATAGATAAAAGAGATGAGAATGAGATTGAGAGAGAGATGGGGGGGAATGAAAAAATGGAAATGAGGGATGGGGGGGATATGATTAATATAAAGTAAGTAAAAATGTTAATTGATGATTATATTGGGTGATGTTGGTGGTAGGGGCTTTGATAATGTTTTATAAATATAATTAGATTGAGAGAGATTAAGAAATTAAAGAATTAAAATAAATAGATATGATATAAGAAGTACTATATAAAATTAAAATAAATATAGATAGGATTAAGTAAAATCGAAGGTTCACCATCACGACTACAGTCGTGTTCATCATCTCTAGAACCTGTAGCTGGCAGATCCCTGCGTTAAGTGTGCCTTCACTCTCTTCTGATCTGATCCACTGCTAAACAACCAACGCCATGAGGAGTGTGTGTGTGTGTGTGTGGTGAGTGTGTGTGTGTTGTGTTGTGTGTGGGTGTGTGTTGTGTGAGTGGGTGTGTGGTTGAGTGTGTGTGTGTGATGTGTGTGAGTGTGAGTGTTGTGTGTGTGGTGTGGGTGTGCGTGAGTGTGTGGTTGTGGTGTGTGTGTGTGTGGGTGTTGTGTGTGTGTTTGTGAGTGTGGGGTGTGTGTGTGTGTGTGTGAGTGTGTGTGTGGTGTGGAGTGAGTGTGTATGTGTGTGTGTGTGGTGGTGGGGTGTGTTGTGAGGGTGTGTGTGTGGAGTGTGTGGAATCGTGTGTTTGTGTGTGGTGGTGTGTTGTGTGCGCATCGAGTGAGATGGAGAGAACAGACACTGATAGACAGAAGACACTGAGAGAGATAGACAGAAGAGAGAGGACTCCCCCCTGCAGAACATCTCGTGCACAATGTTACAGCCTGTTCATAATATCCGTAGGGAGGGAAGAGCGAGACAAACAACAGACAAAAGACCGACAGGATGGTGAGAGGGAGGAGATACAAAAGAGACAGACACAAAGAGTGAGACAGAACAAAAAAGACACACAGAAGAGAGAGACAGAGACAGAGAGAGAGACAACAGAAGAGAGAGAGACCAAAAAAGAAACACAACAAAAAAAAGAAAAGAAAAATGTCAGTCACGTTGGTTTAGCAAAACCCCGCCTTTCCTTCTCCTATCGCTTTCTCTTCGCTCATCATCTCCCCCCCCCCCCCCCCCGCCCCCCCATCTCTCTCCGACTCCCCCCTCTTCCTAATTCAATCTGCTCCTCCAATTCCTGTCCGCCGTTACATTCACCGCGTTTCAATGGGAATGGTCCTCAAAATGTCTTCGGTCTCAAAAACTGTCCTGTCCTCAAACAGACTCTATCCTTAAAAAACCCACAACACCCACAACCAGTCTCTATCCTCAAAACTTTCCACATCAGTGTGGTTCTTGCTGTGTTACCAAGGCAGTCCTTCGGATGAGACTAAAACCGAGGCCCCGTGGTGCGAACGCATGGCAGAACATCTTGCGCACATACGTTAAATCCTGTTTCCGCTTTCGAAAGAGAAGGCCATTGTGCGCCGGAGGGAACAGATGACAAAATTTACAAAACCACATACACACGGGGACTGGATGTAAAAAAAGGCACATGAGTGCTTATTCTATTCCATTATCCTCGGATATTAAAAAAAAAAAGTCATCTGAGCGCTTTGATTTGTTGCTTTACAATATTCAGCCGCTATAATACATTCCATACATTATTTATTATTATTATTATTAACGCTCACCATTGTTTAGCCCGTCTGTACTCAAACTGTCATATCTCGAAATGCTCAGTCGTCAATATCCTGTCCATCTTGAAGTGCTCAACCTCGAACTGTCCGTCAACAGGGCAACGAGGAGACAGCGTTGCTGCTATGGGCACTCCTCTCCGCCGTTTGGTCCTATTTTGGCGACATAAATGAATACCAATAATAATAATAAATAATGTATGAATTTTATATAGCGCTGAATCTTGTAAAGCAACAAATCAACGCGCTCAGATTTCATTTCATACCACTATATCACGCAGATTCTCTCCGGAAATTTGGGCGCCTTAACCCGGAGAGCGCGTCGCCCACAAGAGCAGCGACAACCCATTTTTTCTAATTTTCATGTCTGCAACTGTATTTTGGTTTCCCATCAGAGTGGCTTTTTTCTAAGAATTTGCCAGGGACGAACTTTCTTGTTGCCGTGGGTTTCTTTACGTGCGCTAAATAATTTACGGTGTAACACACGACCTCGGTTATCGTCTCATCCGCAAGACTAGCCCCAGACCACCACACAAGGTCTAATGGATGGGGAAAATTTTCCGTTCCAAACGGGGGACGACCGCCGCACAATCAGACCCGGACGTTTTCGCTTTCTAGAAACAGGACCGCTACCTCTAGACCACCGATTCCAACCATACTGAAGACACCAGGGGCCGTGAAAAAAAACAACAACGTGACCACAACTCAACACAACCACTCTTCCAACAAACGGAATGGAATAGCCTGCCTGGTGGTTGAGTATATGCACTCATATCTGCTGACCCGGGTTCGAATTCCGCTCAAGATGATTTTTTACCCTCTACAGATAACATCAGTGCCCGCGACTCCACTCTCCCCAAAAAAGTCCTCGTAATGAGAACAGAAACCGGGCCCGTGTGCAACGATGCAAAACATCTTTGCGCCCATGTTACACCTGTTCAGAGTAGGCCATTGTTGCGACAGTGGGACCGGATGACAAAATTGACAAAACTTGCATACGCAAGGGACTGGATGTACAACAAAAAAAAAAGGACATAAGTGCTTTGTTCCAATATCCCTGGAAATATTTTTGTTTTAAAAACTTCTTCTTGTTGCACACTCAGACATCAACTACCTGTGTTTCTGTCCTAGGAGCTGAAATGCATCGCGCGTTCGTCAAGAAACGTTATCCTTTCAAGTCTTTCTGGGGAAAAAAAGCAACAAAAAACCCCCTAGAGAATGGACAAGAAGGAGAAAATAAACAAGATGGAGGAGGGACGAGAATGAAAAGGGAACAAGGCAAAGAGAGGGATAGAAAAAGAGGAAATAAACAAAAAAGAATAAAAAAACTAAAAAAAGAATTCTAGCACAGTATTTCAGAAAGTGGGGATGCTATTCATAATCACAGGACAGCCCCCCCCCCCCCCCGCCCCCCCCCCCCCCCCAGCATCCCGGGAAAGGGGGCGGTTTAACCACATAAATTAACTACGTTCTCTGTGTTGCCTAAAGTGGGGAGGGATTTGCCGAGGCTTCCCTGTCCCTCTCTGGAGAGTCATGCCTGCAGGCTTCACCAGCACATTCCCGACGTCATCACAATCAACATCATCTTCATCATGAACCCACGGACACCCAGCGGTGGTGCAGGGCAGCAACAAAGCGCTTCCACTCCTGCTGCTACCTGGGCCAACCAGTCACGGATCCCCAAGAGTGCTGCGCATGGCCTTCCTCTCACTTTCTACAGTCCTCCTCCTCCTCCACTTGCTTATGGTCTTCTTTCTTCTCCATTCCTTCCTTCTGGGTCCAGTGCAATGCTGTTCTTGTGATTGACTGTGGGTCTCTTTCGGAGGAGTGCCCAATCCAAATCCACCGTCGTTTTTCTTCTTGCCCTTGTCGCTGTTGTTGTTGTTGTTGTTTGATGTCATTTCTGTCAATGTTACTGTGCCGTTGACGCTGTTGTTGTGTGTGTCATTTCTTGTCATTGTTACTGTTCTTCTTGGCCGTGTCGCGTTTTAGTTGTTGTCATTTCTGTCATTGTTACTGTCTTCTTGCCGTTGTCGCTGTGGTTGTTGTTGTCAATTCTGTCATTGTTACTGTTCATCTTGCCGTTGTCGCTGTTTGTTGTTTGTTGTTGTCATTCTTGCATTGTTAAAGTTCTTCTTGCAGTTGTCGCTGTGTTGTTGGTCATTTCTGTCATTGTTTACTGTTCTTCTTGCCGTTGTCGCTGTGGTTGGTTGTTGTTGTCATTTCTGTCATGTTACTGTTCGTGCTTGCATTTGTCGCTGTGGTTGTTGTTGGTTGTCATTCTGTCATTGTTACTGTTCTTTTGACAGTTGTCCGCTGTTGTTGTTGTTGTTGTCATTTTCTGTCATTGTTACTGTTCTACTTGCCGTTGTTGCTGTTGTTGTTGTATGTCATATCTTCTGTCATTGTTACTGTTCCTTCTTGCCGTTGTTGCTGTTGTTGTTTTTGTTCCCATTGTCATTTCTAATCATTGTTACTGTTTTTGTTGTTGTGTATGTTTTGCAACTGTGTTGTCGATTGTTGCACAGAGAACATGTGTCTGAAAATCTTGCACCCACACACGTTTAAAAATCTATTTCTGCGCTTTCAGAAGAGTAGGCATTGTGTGCCAGTGGAAGGGATAACAACATTTACTTACAAAACCACATAGCGCACGGGAACTAGATGTACAAAAAACAAAAAAAGGCAAAAAAAAAAAAGTCATGTTACTTGTATTAGTGCTTAATTCCATTAGCCTCAAAAAAACACTTATCAAAAATAGAAATATTCACATTTATTACACGCACACCACACATCCATACGTAACACCCACACACCACACACACCCGCTAAACATCACAACTTGTCAAAATGTTAAATAAAACACACATACCCTCACCCCCCCCACATACCCCTACCTCCACACACACACACAACACCCTAACCAACCCCCCCCTACCACCACACACACAACAACACCCTATCCCCCCCCCTCCCCACAAGCACAAACACAGCACCCCACCCCCACAAACTCACCTCCCCCTCCCACACACACATATACACCACCACCCACCAACCCACATTCACACAGATGGATATGATAAGCCTGGTGGTTAGAGAGTGTTTACGTGATCTGCTGACCTAGATTCGAATCTCATCAAGAGGATATTTCCCTCCCCCCCCTCTGGAGTTAACCTCAGTGCCGACTTCCACTCCCACCCCATCCCACCAAAGTCTTTCAGATGAGGCTATAAACCAGGTCCCGTGTGCGAACACACGCATAACACTTGCGCACAGTACGTTAAAACCTGTTCCGCTTTCGTAAAAAGTAGGCCATAGTGGTGCCGATAGGAACGATGAAAAAATTTACAAAACTGCATACATACGGGGGACTGGATGAGAAAAAAAAGCACACAGTGCTTATTCCATCATCCTCGTAATAAAAGAATAAAAATAAAATAAAAACACAGACACAAACATCCCACATCCCCCCCCCCCCCCCATAAACACACAATACCAACCCTTACACACCCAACCCCCCCCCCCCCCCCCCCCCGCAACATGCAAACACCACACACCTCACCCCATCCTCCACACACCAAACACCCACATAGCAAACACCAGCACCCTCCCCCTCCTCCACACACCAAACACCTACACATGCAAACACTCACCAGCACAATCAATGCAACTATAATATACCAAAGCAACAACACTCACCACCTATACCGTAACCAAAATCCCCGCCGAAACCGCAATAAACCCATACACCCAACAACAGAAAAGCACCCACACCCCCGCAGCACCCACAAAACCGACATGCGACCAAAACAACACTCTCACACCACACACACCCACGACACGCAAACACCCAACTACATAACAACACCAACAAAACACAGACACCACCACCAAGGCCGGAACCCCAAAAACACACAACACACAGCCCACCAACACCACCAAAAACACAAACCCCTAACCCCCACCCCCAACAACACGAAACCTTACAAGCAACCAACAACAAACACACAGAAACAACGACACGTGAACAAACTACAAGAAACGAACACCCACGACACACTAAGAACACCAACCAAAACAAACAACAAACAAGTACACGCACCACACAACACCAACGCACACATTAGGCCCACCGAAAGAACACACCACACCACCCACACGACACACAGCCAACAAACGCCCACCAACTAACACACCACTGACAAACCACCCAACCACCAACAAGTAAACATAGAAAACACCTCAACACACGGAACCCCAAAAACATAACAAACGCCACACAGACAACAACCCACACTAACCGCTACCCACCACTTTACACAATCTCACACTACAGCACGAACCAACAAAAAACACACCCACACTCCACACAAAGCACATCGACAAATCAACTCCAATAAAACCACCGACGCAAAAACCAACACCACACAACAGCAAACTACCGCACCCATCACCAACACCCAACCCTAAACACGCACAACAACCCGACACAACACACAACAACACCTACCCCATCCAAAAAACCAAACGAAAAGACAAGCCACCTAAAAGACGAAAAAACACAAACTGACATAAATCACTCTAACCTTAGGCAAACACACAACACTATCCGCACACCCCTCACAATGCATCCCACCGACAAACCACAGAGCACAAACGTCAGCAAACAAACACCCCACTGCCCCCAAACGCAAAAAGCATTCCTAAAAAAGATCTGATAGAAGAAAAATCGTGCCATGAAACCTTCCGAAGCACACGACCAGATACTCTGATTCAATCCCCCTCCTCCACACATGCAAACACCACAACCCTCCTCCACACATGCAACACCACACCCACCTCCACACATCAAACACCACACCCTCCTCCACACATGCAACACCACAACCCTTCCCCTCCTCCACACACACGCAAACACCCCCCCTCACCCTCCTCCACACACACAAATATCAGCAAAACACCCCCCCCCCCCCCCCCCCCCCCCCAACAGTACCCAACACAACACCACAGACACCTCACCAAGCATGGGACGTTGCCCCCAAGACAGTGCCCTGACTGCATGGCGTCAGGAGTTGTCACCCTCCCCCCTCACAGGCCTGCCCACAACATCACCGTGGGATATCTGATGCCGCCATCGACTCTGCCCACAAGCAAGTTCCTAGACCCAGTGCTGCCTCAGTACACCGACACACAACACCCCCCCCCAACAATCTCGATGCCCCACGCAACAAAACAGACCCCCCGCACGGGACCGTTTATTTGAAAGAAGACGCGTGTGCGGTATAGTATCTCCGTAAACCCACGGCCCAGGACCGACCACACACCACTGTTGTGGGGCATTTTCCCCCTGGAGTTCACCTCTCACAGCCCATCAAGTGCACCCCTATATGCCGGGAATAACATTCTTATGTAACTCACTTGCTATGTTTCGATCCTCTTACTCAGAAACTACTACCAAATAGTCTGATATTCAAGCCCAATGCGGTATATATATCTCGTAGATTACTTCGAGGCAAGCTCAAATTTTGTTAGCAAGATATTTCACTGCAGAATATATATTTAAAAATGTAAAAAAAATCGACCGTAAAATACGATTTCTTTATCACCACTGTCATTCTGAGTACATCCCGACACAATAACATCAAGTCTAGGCCAAATCGTCATTCTTTTTTTTTAATGCACGATCAGAGCTGAATCATACACCGCTCATTTTCACACTGTTAGTAAATCTAACAGTTTATATGCCACTTATTACAGCTGTGTAAAGTTATTTATGCCTTCAACAAGAAGTGTCAGCCATTTTTGAACACGAACTTCCCAAGCTCCTGCATACAAAACAACAAAATAACGAGCTAAAAAACGATCGTTTTGCTGATGTTGCCAAGCAACAGGAGAGTGACCTCCATTAAATTTTAGAGTTTCTTCCCTTTAAACTGTAGTCAAGGAAGCAGAAGCTTGTTACTTCAGTTCGACACCCCGAAAATTTTCCGGGTGTAAGGCGTATAGGGTGCACGTTCTTACTGGAAAATTTCCGGTTAAGGGCAGTCTAGTTGTTAACATCCGTGTGACCTCCACTACCCCGCAAAAAGTCTGATGAGACTATAAACCGTGGCCCCGTGTGCGAACGCACTGCACGCAGGCAACCATCTCTGCGCACAACACGTAAAACCACTGCGTTGGCTTTCCGGAATACTGGGCCGTATCCGTGCCAGGCGGGATGGATGGCAACATTCGTAGGTCTTCCCATTAACGCCAGAAGGATGGATGGCAACATACGGTAGGTGGTTCAGTTTCACCTTAACGCCATAAGGAAGGATGGCAACATTTGGCAGGTTCAGTTCCCCTTAACGCAGAAGGGATGGAAGACAACATTCGCAGGGTTCAGTTCCCTTAACGCCAGAAGGGATGGAGACAACATTCGGCAGGTTCAGTTCCTCAAACGCCAGAAAGGATTGGATGGCAACATTCGGTAGTTTCAAGTTCCCTTAACGCCATAAAGGGATGATGGCAACATATCGAGCAGTTCAGTTCCCTTAACGCCAGAAGGGATGGATTTGGCAGACCATCGTAGTGTTCATTTTCCCTTAACGCCAAAGGGATGAGAATGCAACCTCGTTAGGTTCAGTTCCCTTAACGCCAGAAGGGATGGATGGCAACATTCGGCAGGTTCAGTGCCCTCAAAGTCGGAAAGTGGCAGCCTTCATAAGTCCTCGACAACCAACGTCCTCACCACCAGTGCTGAACTCAGATCTCCGTAGCAGAAAAACAACAACAAAAAACCAACCAAGGACGAACAAGGCGACCGTTTGGGTTGCTGCTGTCAGCGCATTCTCAAATGGCTGGAGACGCCAGGTTCACCACGCCCATTCCAGACAAGCTCAAACAGATCATCGCGCACTTCCAACGCCAATCCGCTTACGACATCACCTCACATGCCTTCTAAGGTTTAACTAGAGCACTGGCCCAGACCCAAAAGCTGTGTCAGTTAGTTAGTGATGGCAGCTAACTGCAAAGGCCTCCACTAAAATGTTGTATGTTGTTTTTGAGATTGCCTTCAGCCATGACAAGCTCTTCACATAACAACAACCTGCACTCTCCTATTTAAAGGAGAAAAAATCCTCTGAAGTAGAAGTATGGCTGCCTATATGGCGAGGTACTTAAAAACAGTCACACACGCAAACATCTCACTTAGTGTGCAATTTCAATCTCACAGTGAGTCAAGAGTGCACATTCTGGGTGACCCCCAGAGTGTTAAGCTGGGGAACGCACAACAACAACAACATAGACACATTTCAACTTGCTTCTTTATTGTTTTCTGTATTTCATTGTACAATATGAATATTCTCAGAGAATAATCATAAGCACACACGGATATGTTGTTTGTTGATTTAAAAATACACCTTCTTTTCTTTCTAATTTGACATATCATTTATGTTTCACACAGTTTACCTTTTTTGTTTTTTTATACGGTTCAGTTCACTTCGTCTGATGGTAGAGGGTTTTTTTCTGTTTTTGTTAACACATTTTGACATACAGTATAACAAAACACAAAATGATAACAACTTAACAGAATGACACTCATGCAGCCATGCGCAACATAAACCCGAAGACACCATATACTTTCCAATCATGATTATGATAATTATGATCTGTACGCTTTTGGTCATTTTAAGCATGTTGAAGAAAGAATGCAAGGTGAACAAATGCAATGTACCCTTCCATCGATTTAACTGGGGGGGAAAAAGAAAGAAAGAAATGTAGATGAACAGACACATACCCCTTTCCACCAATCGAGAAAAAAAATAAATAATTTTTTTTTAAAAGACATACACTCCTTTCCACTGACTGAGAAAAAAACAAAACGCCCCCCCCCTCCCCACCCCCCCCCAAAAAACCCCCAGACAAACAAAACAATACAATGCCAGATGAATATCTCCACACTCTTCTTCTTTTTAGTCGCTTTTTACACGGTCACAAGTGTTTTGGAGAAACAGTGCCATGTCCTTTCCAGCTCCTCTCGTGGCCGTACAGCTGGTTTGCAGGTTAGTTATCTCCATCGTCAGCCACACCATCTTCTTCCTCAGGTCGCTGCTGTATAGCGTGCACCTCTGAAGATGTGCTTACTGGCCAGTCTGGTTTTTCTTTGCCACAGGGAGAAGGAAGAAGGAAGAAGGAGTGTCATCTTTGTGGACATGGGTGGTTCAGCCTGGTGTGTGTGTGTGTGTGTGGTCCCAGTAGCACTCAGACTTGTTCTTCTCTTTTGAGACAGTCAGTCAGTCCTCCTTCTCTACGCTGGGTCGGGCTATTGATTCGACGATTCGTCTTATCTCCTCATTTTCTTTCCCCCCCTCATTTTCAACAACAACCAGTAATAATAACCCACACCCCCACTTCCCCCCACCCATCCACTCCTCCTCCTCCCCCAAAAGTTCTTTTCCTTCACCCCCCCCCCCCAAGAAAAAGGAAGGAAATCCATCGTTCTCCCAAAAACCACACTTCGCTTTGTTATTAAAAATCAAAACGAAAGACAAAGAACGCAAAAACTGTGTACATAAATTAAGTGACATAATCACAGTTGATATATATCAAGCAGATATCATCAGACATGTGTATGAGTGTTTTGACAAAAAAAGGAGAACAAGAGAAGTAGAATACAACATTGTTTTTTTAGTGTACATCCCTTTTAGCCAAACTAGATAATAATTATAGCTGATGTTTTTGTTGCTGTGTCAAAGAAGTCTACACGCCTTAATTAAACGGCAATAAAATAATCTGAAGCTGGTGCTCCGGGAACCAACCTGGGCCTGGGGAGCCCCCCCCTCTCTCCTGCCGACGGCCTCTTTGACGGCCGACTTACGCAGCCCCGCCCCTGCTCCTGACCGCGTTTACCACAACAGGGGGGGGGGGAGGGGGGGCCGCCTCTTTCCTCCTCCTCCGCTGGCATCGGCACGTGACGCTGCGACAGCGGGATTCGAAAGCATGCCACAT
>CM054160.1:47147105-47149605 GCA_028751875.1 Rapana venosa
ACACTCGCAAGCCTGCGTCAAATGTCACCAGACAGGCCCTTGACTGGAATCCACAAGGGAAGGGAAAGTTGGTCGACCAAAACAGACCTAGAGCAGAAGTGTGACGAAGAAACGAAGGCAGCCGGAATGACATGGGCCGAGCTGAAGAGGATCTCCCAAAACCGAGTTCGTTGGAGGGGTGTTGTTGCAGCCCTATGTTCCCCAAGGGACCAAGAGGCATAAGTCAAGTCAAGTCCACCACCACCATCACCACCGCTACCACCACCACCACCACCATCATCATCACCACCATCACCACCACCACCACCACCCCGCCACCATCAACACTACTACTATCATAATAATGATAATAATAATAATAATAACGACAACAACAACAATAATAATTATTACCATCATCATCATCATCATCATCATCATCATCATCATCATCATCATCATCATCATCACCACCACAATCACCACCACATCATCATCGTCGTAGTCATCGTCACCACCACCACCATTATTGTTGATGTCATTATTATCAGGGTGCATTGTGTGTTTTAAGGGTGCACGCCGCTAATGGTCAGTCTGCTGAAGCACAAGCCCGCTCACCCCACAGAGGACCAGTTCGACATCATCCGACAGATAACAGAGGAGGAGGAGGAGAAGCCGGACTTTGGCCGTGTGGTCAGTATCTGTGCCCATGGTTCAATTCCTTCTTCTTCTTCTTCTTGTTCTTCTTGTTCTTGTTCTTGTTCTTGTTCTTGTTTGTTGTTCTTCTTCTTCTTCTCTTCTTCTTCTTCGACTTGTTGTTGTGTTGTTGTTGTTGTGTTTCTTCTTCTTCTTCTTCTTCTTCTTCGTCTTCTGTTCTTCTGTTCTTCTTTGTCTTCTTCTTCTTTCTTTCTTTTCTTCTTTTCTTCTCTTCTCTCTTCTTCTTCTCTCCTCCTCCTTTTCCTCCTCCTCTCTCTCTCCTCCTCCTCTCTTCTTCTTCGTCTTCTTCTTCTTCTTCTTCGTTTATTTTTAATAAATTTTTTCATTTTATACTTTACACTTTAAGTCACGGCAGATTTTTTTGAGTGAAATTCAGGCTCCTCTTCCCGGGGAGAGCGCGTCGCCACAGGAGTAGCGCCACCCATTATTTCTTTTTTTCTTTTTCCTGTCTGCAACTGTATTATGCTAAGATGGGGACGGGATAGCTCAGTGGTCGGAGCACTCGCTTTCTCCCAGCCGAGATAAACAGCGTGGAGCGTGGTTACCAAGTGGATGGGTGAATCACGTACGTTGTCATCAAGAGCTTCAAGCTGACCTTCACCTGTCCTGTAGATCGTGGAGGCACTACTGAAGATTTTGCAGCCAGCTTCCTCCACTCCCCGCTTTCCGTAGCAAATCGTTCCACTCCAGGCCATTTTCACTCTCTGATGTTGTCTTCCCATCGTGGTTATGTGGAATGAATACAGGTTGCGCACGTTGAAGGTTGGAAATTGTATTATCGACCCAGCGGAATTTCTCTGACGATGTAGGGACTGTGGTGGTGGTGGTGGTGGTGGTGGTAAGTCATCCCACTTGAACGCTGCGTTTGTGATCTGCACATGGGGGGGGGGGGGGGGATGGGCGGATAACTGCGGCGTTTGTGACAGGGTGAGGTTTGTTGGAGAAGACAGCCTCCTGTGGGTTGGTTTGGAGAAGACAACCTCCTGTGGATTGGCTTCTCACCCCACTCCCCTCCCCTCCCCTCCCCCCCCCCCTCCCCCCACAAAAAAAAACCAATTCTAAAAGCAACGGTGCCAGGCCCGCGCAAACACGACAGTGCTGCAGGAGCCTGAGCTCCAACTGAATTGAAGGTGTATTTATTTTCATACCGCTTTAAGTCACGGCAGATTTCTCTGCGTGAAATTCGGGCTGCTCTACCCGGGGAGAGTGCGTCGCCACAAGAGCAGCGCCACCCTTTTTTTTTTTTTTGGGGGGGGGGGGGGTCTGCAACTGTATTTTGTTTCCCTATCAGTGTGGCTTTTTTCTACAGATTTTTGCCAGGGACAACTCTCTTGTTGCCGTGGGTTCTTTAACGCGCGCTAAATAATTTTGTGTAACACACGGGACCTCGGTTTAACGTCTCATCCAAAAGACTAGCGCCCAGACTAACACTCATAGTCTAATGGATGGGGGAAAAGTTTCGGGTCCAAACGGGATTCGAACCACCGCACACTTCCGACTCGGACTTTTCGCTTTCTAGGCAGGCGCGTTACCTCTAGACCACCGATCCACTGTGGTGTGTAACCTGTATTTATACCACATGACCCCCTCCCCCCCCCCCCCAGCTAAATGTGGAGTGTAGCCTAGCATCCCTTCAATCCACTTCGCGTTTTGGCTACACATATGGGTTAGCTTCCGGGTCATGTAGTATCTTGTATAGAGTGTCAGTCAGAATAAATGTTTGCTGGTTTTCACAGAGTTTTTAAAGTATGAAAATGTGTACTTAATTTTTTTTTTTTTATAGTTTTTAAAAAATTTCTTTTAT
>CM054160.1:47154605-47192105 GCA_028751875.1 Rapana venosa
TTATATCGAGGATAATGGAATAAGCACTCATGTGCTTTTTTACATCCAGTCCCCGTGTGTATGCGGTTTTGTAAATTCTGTCATGTTTCCACCGGCACACAATGGCCTACTCTTTCGAAAAGCGGAACAGGATTTAACGTGTGCGCAAGATGTTCTGCATGCGTTCGAACACGGGGCCTCGGTTTATAGTCTCCTCCCAAGGACTTTGACATTCAGTTCGATTTTTTGGGGGGGTCAAACTGGGAAGAAAGGGCGAGGCTGGGAATCGAACCCAGAACCTTACGGTTGACTTGCTGGTAGGCGAACGTCTCAACCATCGGTTTAAACAGAATCTATTCAATAAAGTGTCACCCCAAAAAATAGTCATGCCATGACAGGACAACAAGTAAAACTTGTCACAGTCCTGCCTTCAACAGCCCAAATCCCATTACCCTGCCAAAGCCTACAACCTGTGTGTGTGTGTGTGTGTGTGTGTGTGTGTGGTGTGTGTGTGTGTGTGTGTGTGTGTGCGTGCGTGCGTGCGTGCGTGTGTGTGTGGTGTGTGTGTGTTGTGTGTGTGTGTGCGTGCGTGCGGTGCTGCGTGCGTGCGTGCGTGTTTATGTATTATAGGTGCGTACATTTGAATTTTGTTTAAGCTTTTGATAGTTATTGGCATGCATGACTCTGTAAGAATATGTTGAATGCAAGCGCTCTGATTTGTCTTTGCAAGAATATAGACGCAAATACGAGTTCATTTTTTAATTATTATTATTATTATTATTATTATTATCATTATTATTATCAGATTATTATTATTATATGTTAAACATACATGCCCATTGTGACGGAGGGCCCCTTACGCACAGCAGAACGACTCACGAACGATTCAAGTCAAGTCAAGTCAAGTAAAAAATTATCTTATTGAGGGTAAAAGAATAAGTTTATACAACTTTTTTTTCATCCTGCCCTCTCCAAAAAAAAAACACAAAAAAAGGAAAATCAAGAAAACAGACATTATAAAAGATGATTCGGCTGGATATGTAACATGCCAACTAGTCATCTGTTTGAAGCTGTTCCAAAATGGACACAACAATGAAAGATTGCAAAAAATGGATCGCAAAGTCGCCAAACCGTGATAATAACGATAATAGTTATGTAACAATGATGATAAGAATAATGATCTTCTTCTTTGCGTTGCCTGGGTTATGTTGTGAGACCAGATCTTCTCCACAGGGGCACATAGCAGATGGTGTAATTTTCAATTTTCTGTGGAGGTGTTTATTCAGCCTGTTGTGCCCTGTGCGTAGTCTGAAAATGACCACCTGTGCTTGTCATGAAAGCTGGTGATAAGGGTCTGGTTTGAGTGGTGATCTGAAGAGAGATTTGATGATGGTTTTCATCTCCATTAGGTTGACAGGATTGTTCTCTTGCTCCTCTCTTGCCCCTATTTTGGCCATCTTGTCTGCTTGTTCATTTCCTTTAATGCCGCAGTGGGAGGGGATCCACTGGAGCTCTATGCGTAAGGCGTTAAGGCTGTGCAGTGCCTTCTCCAGATCTTTCAGCTTGTCCGGCATTATAGGACTGCAGCACAGAGAGTGCGTCGGTCAGGAAGACGACTTGGGTGTTGTTGTCCACTCTGCTGTTGATGACATTTGCTACATGGATCAGGGCTTCTACTTCAGCCTTGTAGTTAGTACAATGCAGGCCTGTTGGAATAGCTTCAGCCTGCCATTCTTCATTAGGGTACTGAATGTAGACCCCTGCACTTCCACACTTGACAGCATCAGTTGCTGATCCATCGGTGTATATGTGAATCCAGCTTTCTTGGGGGTATCTTTCTTCCAACATGGCTAGTGTGAGAGTCTTTTTCACAATTTCACTCTGCTCATTTTTTGTTGTTATGTGGGGGACAGAGGTATTTACTTTGGTATCGGTTCTTCTTTCTTCCCATGGTGGTGTTTCAAGAGAGAAAGAGAAAGGTTTGACATGGTCTGGAAGTTTTGCTTGGTATTTTCGTATTAGGCCTCTAGTTTTAAGGGCAAAGCTAGATCGCTTTAGCCTGCCTGAGGATAGTTGTTTTATCCTTGTCTTCATTGGGTGATCTGTAGTGCACTCGTATTTCTTTGATTGTATCAGGGCCTTCTGTTCTCTTTTTGTAGATAGGGGAGGAATGCCAGTCACTTATTCCATTTTGTTGATTGGTGTAGACTTCATTGCCCCTGTTATGATTCTTAATGCTTGATATTGGACCTGGTCAAGAGTTTGATGGTGAGTCTTGGCAGCTGTCATCCAAGAGTTAGATCCATATTCAAGGTAAGGTCTTACTGCGCCTTGGTAGACTGTCTTCAGTAATTTTGCGTTTGCTCCCCAGTTGGTTCCGGCCAGTTTCCGCATGATGTTTAGTTTTCTTCTGGCTTTGTTCTCTGCTTCATTTATATGGGCTTTCCATGTCATTCGCTTGTCAAAAGTGACTCCCAGGTAGGTTTGATGATCCTCAAATTTTAGCGTGGTGTTTCCAAGGGTAAGTTTCCCAGGTTTTGCTTTGGGTGAGAGCGTGAAAAGAGTGGCTGTGGACTTCTCCCTGTTGATTGTTACGCACCAGCTTTCAGCCCATGCTGCAACACTCTCCAGGGCAAGTTGCATTCTATAGGTTGCTGTTGTTGCATGCTCTTCGTTGCTCCAGAGTACCAGGTCGTCTGCATAAAGCGCGGCATGGACACTCTTGTAGTTCTGCGACCACATCGTTGATGAAGAGGCATGAATAAAGTGGGTGAGAGCACACCTCCCTGGGAACACCCTGCCTCAGTAACACCTTTCGCCACAGTGGCCATCCACCGACACTCTGGCTCTTCGGTTGTGCAGTAAGATTTGGTCCACTGGTACATGTTGTCCTTGGATGCCATTTCGCAGGAGTTTCACAAGGAGGTCGTCTTTCCAGACCTTGTCAAAGGCCTTCTGTAAATCAATAAAGACCGCCAGAGTGACCTTCGAGACTGGAAAGCATCCTCTATAACTTGGGACAGGTGAGTTGTTTGATCTTCTGTACTTCTGTACTGTCTGAATCCAGCCTGCTCAGCGCCACGATGCCCTCAGACTCCAGATAAAGCTGTAGGCGCTGGTTTACAATACGCTCCATGGTCTTACAGACACAACTAGTAAGGCTGATGGGATGGTAAACTTGCAGGTTTTTCCTTTGTTCTTGCTCTTTTAAGGATGGGATCATTGTAGCTTCCTTCCAGCACTGCGGAACCTGCCCCTCTTTCCAGCTGAGGTTGAATATGTCCAAAAGAGTTTGGATCGACGAGTTGCCTAAATGTTGTAGCATCTCGTTTGTGATGTTATCAGGGCCAGGAGATGTCTTTTTCCTCAACTTCTGGATGGCTTGTTTCAGTTCGGCCATGGAGAGGTCTTGTTTCATGGCATCATGTGTAGGGCGATTTTGTGCTAATCTGTCCTTTTTCTCTGTTCTTACTTCCTTCTGTAAGTGCTTGGGAATGGTGGTGTTGCTTTCTTCTGCGTAGGTGCTTGCGAAGGTGTTTGCAGCTGCCTTTCCTGTTAGCATCTGTCCATCTTCCTCTAGGGTGATCTTCTGTTCCTTGGTACCTTCATCATTCATTGCCTTCATTAGACGGTAGACTTTGGCGGTATCCTCCATATTTAAACTTGCCGTCTTTTCCTTACAGCCTGTACGCTTGTTCTCTATCTTTGTTCTTAGGTGTTTGGCGGCACATTCTTTCAGCTTGATGTTATTTTCTTGGCTCGGCTGTGTCTCAGCTTTCTCTCTGGCTTCATTAAGAGCATCATGAGTCCGCTGCAGCGCTTCAGACCAGTATGGCTTGTAGTCTTTCCTCGCTCCCCTTGGTATGTACTCCTTAGCAGCCTGAAGGATGCTGTTGTTAAACTCCTTCACAACTTTGTTGATGTTCCTTCCCTCTGTCTTGATGTTTCTTGTCAGCTCGTTCGTTCTAATGCTGAAGAGAGCCCATGTCCCTTTCTTGTAGTTCTATCGTGGGTGTTGGGCATGTCCAGGCATTTCAACACCACTAATGGTGAGGATAACTGGGCGATGGTCACTTCCACCTAGTTGATGTTCAACCTTCCTGCTGATCTTTCTGTGGATGTCATCAGTGCAGAAAGCCAGGTCCGGTGTGGTGGTTGTATGCCAGCGGCGGGAGTAGAAGGTCGGTGGATCAGTGGGATCATTGACAAGGATTAGGTGGTGTTCATCTTGCCAGTTCTCTACTTCTTCTCCTCGTGAGTCCAAGGTATTGTATCCCCAGCTCTGGGACCGACTGTTGAAGTCACCAGTGATGAGGAAGTCGCTGTCGGGGACCTGGATGCTGTCCAGTGCTAGCAGCTTGTCAGCAGGGCAATAGTAGTTGACGATGTTGAGGATGCTGTTTGAGGTGGACACCTTGACTTGAAGGTATTCGGATTCTTTCATGTGTCTAGTTGTTTCACTGGCGTTTAGATTGTTTCTGACCAGTGTTAGAACTCCTCCTTTCCTTCTCCCTTGACGGTCACTCCTGAACACCTGATAGCCTCTTATCTTGAAAGTCTTCCCTTCCTGCAGATGTGTTTCTTGAATGCAGCAGATGCTTATGTTGTTCACATGTAGGAACTGCTGGAGATCTTCCCTCTTGGTTGAAACCCCTTCTGCATTCCATTGCATGATGTTGATTGAGGGGGGGGGGGGGGGCTCTTTCTTTGGTTGGCCAGTCGCTGTCCTTGCTCGCCTCCTGACTCCACAAGACGAGACGAAGGAACCTCCAGTCGCTTTGGGTGGGTTCCTTTGAGGCCTGGAACCCGGCGCTGCACCTTCCTGGCGGATCCCCACAGGGCGAGCACCATTCCAATTGATCTGGTCTCCAAACATCATTTAAGGCTATATTACATGGTGTCGTAGTTTGGTTGGAGCGCCTGACGGCCCGACACCTCTGATTTCAGCTCCTTTGGCGCATGACAGGGTTTCCTCCTGGGTGTTCTTCGAGTTTTCCTTCTCCATGCATGGGTTTGAAATCAGAGTTTTCCGCTCTCCTAGGTGGATTTTGTCAGCAAAACGGGCTCCACCTACCCTACCTGGTTATCCCGCCAGCCGCTCGGTCTTCCCACAGCAGGTCTTTGCGAAAACGGGGGACACCAACGAGTAGGTGCCTGCTGTGGAAAGTTGCGATAGGAGAGGCTATGCAGCAAGCACCTTCTGAAGGGTACCCCTCTTGCCTGGCAAGCCAAACAATAGGTTGCAGCTTCACTATCCCTGGGAAGCTGAGGTGTAGAGCGGATGCTCAGAACTGCACATACTTCCCTTCACAGGCGGGACATCCAGCACCAGACCCTGTGGTCCCCCAAGAATAAGGATGATATGTATTATACTGATGACAATGATGATGCTAATGATAAGCTGTGACAAGAAGACGGAAGTGAAAATGCGGGGGTTGTTGTTGTTGTTGTTGTTGTGTTGTTGTTGTCGTGTTGCTCTTCGGCACGAGCTTCCAGGTTCACCAGTTGTGGCGTATTCAACCGTTTGTTTTTTTTGGTGTTTTTAGTATTGGTGTTTGTTTGGTTTTTTAACGCGCCATTATGGTAGCTGCATTCCGACTTGGGGCACATGGCTTTCTTCTATTTGTTGTTCATTCCTCGGCTAGAGCTCCAGATTTACCAATGCTGGGTATGGGACCGTTGGGGTTTTTTGGGGTTTTTTTATCATTTTTTTTTAAAACCTGCCATTAAGCCAGCTGCGTTCTTCTTGTTCTTGTTCTTGTTCTTCTTCTTCCTTCTTCTTCTTGTTCTTCTGTGTTCTTGTCCTTCTTCTTGTTCTTCTTGTTCTTCTTCTCCTTCTTGTTCTTGTTCTTGTTGTTGTTGTTTTCTTCTTCTTCTTCTTCTTCGTCGAACGCTCAGACAGCAATTACTGTCGTCTGTCACATGAGCGAAAATGCGTTGCGCTGCCGTTAAGCCCCTGACAAATGAGGCCCAGCGCCTCCGACTTCGGCATGGGAGATAAGTGTTGTTTTAAAGTCTTTCTGAGAGAGGGGGGGGGGGGGGGGGGGGGGGGGGGGGGGGGAGGGCAGGAGAATGGATCACGTAGGCAGAAAATAAAACAAGCAGGAGGTGACAGGAAGAAAAGGAGCGAGGCCGAAAGAAAGGGAGGGACAGAAAAGAGGGAATTCGTAGCACAGAATTTCCAGAAGGTGAAGATGCTATTAATACTGACAGACCCCCCCCCCCCCCCCAGGCATCTCCTCGGGAGTAGCTGTATTCTGACTTCGGGATGTTGCTATATTTTTAAATACTTTTTTTTTTCTTGGCTAAAGTTCGGAGGTTAGCCAATGGCCAGATTTTGCGTGTGTGACCTTTTTTAAATTTTTTTTTAAAAAAACCATCATGAAGGTGACAGCTGCATTCCGACTTCAGGGATATTGCTTTGTGATTGACCTAGACCAAAAACCCTGTCAGGTATTGATGTAAGCTAAGTGCCAAGGCCTTTTTTTAAAAAAAAAAATGTTGTTCTTCCTTTTATAAAAAAAAAAAAAAAAATTGGTGATTGTCTTTACCCGTGACAAGTTGTACTCTCCTGAACAGAAAGAGAGCGAGAGAGAGAGAGAGAGAGAGAGAGAGAGAGCGAGAAGAGAGAGAGAGAGAGAGAGAGAGAGAGAGAGAGAGAGAGAGAGAGAGAGAGAGAGAGATCCTCGGAAGTTGAAGAACGGCTGCCTGTGTGGTAAAGTGCTTGGGGAGAAAAAGTCATTCACGCATGTCCATTTCTCATGGGGTTGTGTGTGGAGACTTCCCGGCCCTCAGTGATGATTGAGCGAGTGTTGCACATTGTGGGTCACCTTGAGGAAATTCAGATGAGGAACGCCTAACAATACTGAAAATGTTCCCAGTTGTTGTTGTTGTTGTTGTTTTGTTTGTTTCTTTCTTTCTTTACAGATCAAGGAAATACAGCTGGAACTGACTTAACGCAGAATCCAAAGGCCTGAACACAGAAAACAACTAAAACGGAAGACCAGCCATACTTCTTCTTCTTCTTCTTCTTCGCAATTCTTCTTCATGAACACCCTGACAACAACTATTGTTGTCTGGTTATATGAGCGAAAATGCGTCACGCTGCCCTTAAGCGCCTGACAAGTCAGGACCAGCCATACGAAAGCCCAGCTTTGAAAGAAAAGACTTGAAGTATCCTCATATCTTTGTCGGTTTTTGTTTGGGTTTGGCTTTTTTTTTGGTTTGCTTGTTTTGTTTAGTTCCTTGCATTGCATTTTATATTCTCTCAGAAAGCATGTACATCACCCTGCCGAAGTGTGTAACCTGTGTGTGTGTGTGCGCGCGCGTGTGTGAATTTGTTAAAACTAGTAATTGTTATTGGTTGTATGTGTACAAATAAGTTGAATACAAGCGCTTTGATTTGTTTTTATGCGATATAGCGCTATATAAATTCTGCTTTTTATGATCATCACATTCTTGTTATTATTATCATTATTACATATCATTATCACTATTCTTATTACATATCATCATCATCGTCGTCGTTGTTGTTAATATTATTATTAACAATATCATCATTATTATCATCATCATCATTACATCACCGTCATTGTAAAATATTCATTATATGTATGTGTGTGGAATACAGCATGCTAGTATTGAAGATCATTAAGAATTTCAGTGCACATTACTTTTTTTCAAGACATACACCATATTAAATTGACATTTTCTCAAAGATTGACATCTTCCAATGTGTATTACACCTTTCAGTTATGCTACCATCGCTTGTCATTCGCACTTTGCCTATTTCTGGGGCAAACCTTGCCTAGGTGTGGAATGTGGCCTGTGTTTGAAAATGTAAAACAGCAAACATTTGTCTGGGTTGATTGTTGCTTTAGTGCATGTTGTTGCAGGAGTCCTGATAATAATTATGGGATCAGTGATACACTGGTTTGTATTGTTGGTCTAGTGTGTAAATTCCATAGACGAAGTTTTGAACTATGTAACTGTAACTTGGACATCAGGTTCGTTGTTAAGTCCTAATGGGCATTTACTGTAGTTCTTGCAGTTCTTTTTGGATTTGGAAATGTTTTGTTTTGTTTTTCCTGGATATGTTAATGTTAGGAATACGCTTTCATTGTGATTACACACACACACACACACACACACACACACACACACACACAGAGTAGCGCGCTCTCTCTTATCCACTCTCCTATTACAGGGTCGTCTGGTATCACTGAAAGTGGAAAGATGTTAAAATTGAAGACTTACTTACACACACACTCTCTCTATCTCTCTCCCCATGCGATGTGTGTGCGTGCGTTGCTTGTTCGTTTTTTTTCTTCTTTTCGTTTGGTTGGCTCTATTTTTGGGTCTTTTTCGGTTGTACATTTTCTTTACTTTCTTGTTTTTGTTCTTGTGTGAGAGAGATGTCACTTGTTCATTTAAACTGACTGCCCAGGAGCTGCAAGAGCAGTGTGCTTTTTGTAGTTTGTTTTTGTTAGCTTGTGTTTTGATTTCACATCTCTTCTTGTTCTTGTTCTTCTTGTTCTTGTTCTTCTTGTTCTTGTTCTTCTTGTTCCTGTTGTTGTTGTTCTTGTTCTTCTTCTTCTTTGCAATTCTTCTTCTTCTTTGCAATTCTTCTCTTCTTCTTCTTCGCAATTCTTCTTCGTCTTCGCAATTATTTCGCAATTTCTTCTTCTTCTTCTTCTTCTTCTTCTTCTCAATTCTTCTTCTTCGCCATTCTTCTTCTTCTTTTTCTCTTCTTCTTCTTCTTCTTCTTCTTCTTCTCATTCTTCTTCTTCTTCGCAATTCTTCTTCTTCTTCGCAATTCTTCTTCTTCTTCAAACGCTCAAACACATCAACTATTGTTGTCTGTCATATGAGCAGAAATGCGTCGCGCTGTCGTGAAGCCACTATCAAGTCAGGCCCGGCGCATCGGACTTCGGCATGATGGGAGAGAATTGTTATCTGTTAAGTCTTTCTTGAATAAGGCAGGAGAATGGACCAAGAAGGCAGAAAATAGTTAAGAAGGAGGTGACAGGAAGAAAAAAGGAATAAGGCTAAAACAAAGAGGGGGATAGAAAAGAGGGAATTGTCAACAGAGAATTTCCAGAAGGTGGTAACGCGCCTGTCTAGAAAGCGAAAGGTCCGGGTCGGAGGTGTGCGGTGGTTCGAATCCCGTTTGGGCCTGAAACTTTTCCCCCATCCATTAGATCATGAGTGGTGGTCTGGTCGCTAGTCTTTCGGATGAGACGTTAAACCGAGGTCCCGTGTGTTACACACAACTATTCAGCGCACGTAAAAGAACCCACGGCGACAAGAGAGTTGTCCCTGGCAAAATTCTTAGAAAAAAGCCGCTCTGATAGGGAAACAAATACAGTTGCAGACCACAAAGAAAGGGAGGCGCTGCTCTTGTGGCGACGCGCTCTCCCCGGGGAGAGCAGCCCGAATTTCACGCAGAGAAATCTACTGTGACTTAAAGTGGTATAAAATAGTAAAAAAATTGTTTACAGACTTCCAGGATCCCAATAGAAGAGCTGTTTTCTTTTTTATTTGTTTGTGTTTTTGTTGTTGTTCATTGTGCACATTTGTTGGCAAGTTTGTTTTTGCGGTTGCTTATTCATGTTTCATGATATTTCACTGTTATTGCTCCCATACTGCTCATCCTGATCTCACCGCGCGCGCGCGCACACACACACACACACACACGCACGCACACGCACACACACACACACACGCACGCACACGCGCACACACACACACACGCACACACGCACGCACACACACACACACACACGCACACACACACACACACACACTGACCTACTCTTTCAAAAGACAGAAAACAAGGGAATTTAACGTAACAAGTGCACAATAATGTTCGGCGTGCCTTCCTACACAACACCTCGGTTTATAGGAAGGAAGGTGAGCAGGATGGTTAAGACGTTTGCCTGCCAACAAATCAACCGTGAGGTTCTGGGTTCGATTCCCAGCCTCGCCCTTTCTTCCCAGTTTGACCCAAAAAATCGAACTGAGTGTCAAAGTCCTTCGGATGTGACTATAAACCGAGGTCCCGTGTTCGAACGCATGCAGAACATCTTGCGCACACGTTAAATCTTGTTCCGCTTTTCGGAAGAGTAGGCCATTGTGTGCCGGTGGAAACAGATGACAAAATCGACAAAACTGCATACACACGGGGACTGGATGTAAAAAAAGCACATGAGTGCTTATTCCATTATCCTCGATATAAAAGAATAAATAAATAGTCGTACATATTGCGGAGAACCTTTTTTGGGGGTGGGGTGGGGGGTGGTGGTGAGTAGAATCACTACTGATGTTAACTTCAGGAGTGGGGGGGGGGGGGGGGGGGGGGGGGGGGGGGGGGGGGGGTGGGGGGGGGGGGGGGGGGGGATCCCCTCAAAATGGCTGTCTCAGTGGCGACAGGCACGCGCGTGCTGTAAGATTGCGAGCTCAATGCACGGACGACTCGGGCCACCTCGCGCTCGCCAGCTATCATTTTCGAGTTGAGATTGACACATTGCAGTATCACCCAAAGTCGGAATACCGCTACCTTGATGGTGGGTGAAAACAACACCCCCCCCCCCCCCCCCCCCCCCCCCCCCAAACCCCCCCACCCCGGTCACATATGTAAAATCTCACCATTGGTGAACCAATGGTAAACTGGGGGAACTGTACTGAAGCCAAGGCGCGCAAACGGTCACCCATCCAACTGGTAACTACGCTCGACGCTGGGGGAAAGCGAGTGCTCCGACCACTGAGCTATCCCGTCCCCAACCATTTCAAAATATCAGTAGGACAGATCAACTCAATGTTTGTTTGTTGTTGTTTTGTTTTGTTTGTTGTTGTTTTTTGGGGGTGTTGGTGGGGCGGGGGGGGGGGAGGGGGGGGGGGGGGGGTGGTGGGGGCGGGGGGGGGGGGGGGGGGGGGGGGGTGGGGGGGTTGTGGGGGGGGTTGGTGGGGGGGGTTGGGGTGGTGGGGGTTGGTGGTGGTGGGGGGTGGGGGGGGGGGGGGGGGGGGGGGCGGAATTGTTCCTTGGTTAGAGCTCACAGTTCCCCCAGTTTACCCAGCTGTAAATGGGTACCTGCCCTCTTTAGGGTCAGGGAAGGTAAAGCAGCGAGGGAGAGGAGATGGGCGCCGCCCTCAATATGCTGGGCCCTAGAGAAGTGAGGTCTCTGACGCCTTGCTCCCCTACGACCTTATAGGTTATGGGACTCCTTTACCTTTCCTTTTTTGGGTCTGTATGTGTGCCTATGTATGATGAAATGTTTCTGACAAAAATGTGTGGTGTTTTCGCTGAGGAAAATGGTTAATTAACAAAATGTGTGTGTGTGTGTCTTTTTTTTCTCTTTCTCTTCTATGCTTTGCTTATTTGTTAAGTTTTGATGAACGGTAATACATGAAATAGTTTTTACAATAAAAATTGTAGGGGAGTTTCATTTGTTCGCATTTTTTGTTCGTTCTGGATTTTTCTAGATCGAGATCCGTGCGTGCGTGCATGCGTGCGTGTTGACAGTCACAGTGCGTGTGTGTGTGTGTGTGTGGTGCTGCCCGCGCTGTACTGCTTGTGTGTATGCATGCATGCATGCATATAATCGATTCTTTAATTTCGAGGATAATGAAATAGGCACTTGTGCTTTTTTTTTTTTTACATCCAGTTCCCATGTGCATGCATTTTTGTAGAATCGGGCTGCTCTCCCTGAAGACAGTGCCTCCCCACAAGACCAGAGCCACGCATTATTTGTGTTTCTTTTCCCTTCTGCATATAAGCACACGAGAGCTTATTCCATTATCCTCGAAATAGAATTTTTTTTAAAAGTGTATTTGGTTTTCCATCAGAGTGGCTTTTTTCCCTACAGAACCTTGCCAGGAACAACTCTCTTTAGCAGGGCAGGTTAAGGGGACAATGTCATAGCATTGTGCACTTCTGGTTAGAAGTGTGACATTTGGTATGTGGGCTCCTAAATCCCTTTTGAATCATATCAGAAAGGGAAACAGGTCAGGCTGGCTTCTGGGAGGCTTGGTGTGACATTTAATTAGGTCAGTAGGTCATATTCCATTTTTGTTTGTTTGCACGCTAAAATCGAGTGCTAAAGAATCGAAAGACTGCATTGTGTCAAGTCTGACCCTGCATGTAACATAACAAACTCTTACTATTGTTTGTTGCTGGACACCAGTCAAGTAGGTCAGCTAAAAATAGATCAAATTCAGTGAAAATTGATTTTTTCCCCCATCTGTTTGTTGGTGTCTTTGATCTCCAAGCACGTTTTGCTCAGCCACGAAATAACAGCCATTGTTTTTGGATCACAGGATGGTCTGAACTTGTTTTTGTGACTAAAAACAGCCATTCTGCTGAAGACAGCTTAAGTAGGTCAAGTCTTTTGAAGAAACAGGGCTCACATTTTCCCTCTTACCTCACTCTTACTTTCTTATTTCAATTTAAATCTGTTCACTGTAACTTAGAAAACAGCTGGGATGTCAAAAATGCCATTGTGTCTGCTATTATTGCTTAGGTTAATACACAACAATTGTATAATTCCTACATAAGGCAAGGTTTGATCTCTTCAGGACTCTTTTGACCTATAAAAAAAATTCGGGGGCTCTCTTCATAACCTGTATCATAGTTCTTTTTCGGTTTTGTTTCTTTTAAACATGAATATAACTTCATTATTCATGCTTATTTTGGTGTACTTACCCCCCCCCCCCCCCCCCCAATGTATACAATGATATCACATTGCATTACAGTGTAGATTGCAGTGCATTGCACAGCATTCTACATAAACTTCAGACTACTGTGCTGAGGGAGAGTGCATCAAAGTTGTTCAGTATTGGCGTTTTGTTGTTGTAAACTGTGTGCATATATATATATATATATATATATATATATATTTTAATATATATATATATATATATATATATATATAGAGAGAGAGAGAGAGAGAGAGAGAGAGAGAGAGAGAGAGACAATGACAATGACAAATCTTTTATTTCGAGGATAATGAATAAGCACACATGTGCTTTTTTACATCCAGTCCCCGCCCGTTAGGGATACATCTTAATAATAATAACCCAATACTTATACAGTCTCACAATAAAAACAAGGGGAAAGAACCTTTTCAAAACAGCTCCCCCCCAACAACCTCCCCCCCCCCCAAAGCAAGCAAATAAAAGAAAACCCTAAAAAATACCCCCCCACCCCCACCTCCCAATAAAACCCCAACCAAAACAAACAAACAAACAAAAGAGAAAGAAAAACCAAACCAACAGAAGAAGATAAAAAAGAGAAAAACAGACAAACAACAACAACAAGAACAACAACAGAGCCAAGAAAAATAACACAACCAAACTTAATAAGTCATAAAGATAAACATCTACACATTTTCAAAATGGTTCACATACTTGTTACACATAATTATAAGATATTGAAATAAGGCACACATTAAAACTTAAGTACAGAGGCAAGTCCAATAAAGTATTGAAAATATAAAATATGAATCCTTCATCAGGATACACTATAACTATAAGCAAGACGATAAAAGGTGAGAGAGAGACAGAGAGTGTGTGTGTGTGTATTTCAGAGATAATATCCAATATATAATTCCCAAAACAGTATGCGATCCCATCAACGCTCATTTTAGATTATATTCGTTTCAAATTGTATGTCATGATAAGGAAATAAATTTAATACCCATACATCCACACAATAAAAACAAGAAATAAAACAAAGAAGAAATCTAAACCTATACAGTCATTGAGGGAGATAATATGAGTGAGTGAGTGAGTGAGTGAGTGTGTGTGTGTATGTGTGTGTGTGTGTTTGTGTGTGTGAGTGTGTTGTGTGTGTGTGAGTGTGTGTGTGGGGGGTGGAGGGGGGGGGGGTGTTTCAGGGATAATACTAAATATGTAATACTCACATAGCACACGATCAACACAGACACTTTTAATTATACTCATACAAATTGAATGTCATGATAATAAAACAAGTGCAATACCCATACACTCACATAATAATGAGGGGGAAAGAAGCCAATAAAGTCATAAAAAGAACATCTACACATTGTAAGTAATAGAAACAAATTCTTTTTTTTCCAGGATAATGAATAAGTACTCATGTGCTTTTTTACATCCAGTCCCCGCCCGTGGGGTCACATTTGAAAATGCACTCAGTACTCATATTTTCAAACAGTAGAAGCAAAGGAAAAAAACTTTTTTTTTGTTTAAAAAGAAAAAGAGAGAAAAAGAAAAAACAAACAAACAAACAAACAACCCCGGACGAACAAAAGACAAAATAAACCCCAGAACCCCCCCAAAAAAACCAACAAACAAACAAAAAACAAAAACAAAATAAATAAATAGAAAAACAACAAAAAACAGACAAAAGCACCCTCCCAAACAAACAAACAAAAAACAAGAAAAAACAACAACAAACAAACAAATGAGAGAAAAAAAACCCCAAAAAACCCAACAAAAAAAACAACAACAAACAAAAAACAAAAAAACCAACACCGTTCCCCCTCCACACAGCAGAGAGAGAGAGAGAGAGAGAGAGAGAGAGAGAGAGAGAGAGAGAGAGAGAGAGAGAGAGAGAGAGACGCGCGCACGCACACACACACACACACACACAAGACTCAAATTTAAACCATCACTCATGGTGTAGCTGATAAGGAGTGGCACATTGGGATATTGGTGAATGCTTTTCCTCTAAACCCACACACCATTACAGTTGTCCAATACAGAGCTCCCAATGAAGTTTCCTCCAAATAACGAATCACATTATGCAGTAAGAAAGTAGGAGCATTGTTCATAATATATTTATATATATATTATTATACTATACCACTTTAAGTCACGAGATTTCTCTGCGTGAAATTCGGGCTGCTCTCCCCGGGGAGAGCGCGTCGCCACAAGAGCAGCGCCACCCTTTTTTTTCTTTTTTTTTTTGGTCTGCAACTGTATTTGTTTTCCTATCAGAGTGGCTTTTTTCTAAGAATTTTGCCAGGGACAACTCCCTTGTTGCCGTGGGTTCTTTTACGTGCGCTGAAAATTTTGTGTAACACACGGGACCTCGGTTTATCGTCTCATCCGAAAGACTAGCGCCCAGACCACCACTCATGGTCTAATGGATGGGGAAAAATTTCGGGCCCAAACGGGATACGAACCACGCACATACCCGACCCAGACTTTTCGCATTCTAGACAGGCGCGTTACCTCTAGACCACCGATCCATGGTGGCCAGAGTTCTAATCAATCTCTCCATCCAGCAATCCTCTAATTGTGTGATGTCCGGAAATTAAGGTCCAGCAAAAATCCTGCACCTGAGAGTACAAAATGTGTTTATAAAACCTGTTGCGCTAATCTTAGCTTTCATAAGAGCATTGCAGTGTTTATGTACCTGATGCAAACTTTTTTCTCTTAACATACGTCTGAGAGGGGAATAGTTAGGACACATCATTGCTAAATCGTGGTTGTGAAGAGCAAGCCAATGAGCACAAATTAATGTATGACCCATGGCAAGTAAGCAAGCATGTACTTTGTCAAGCGCTAGGCATGCATTATGATGTCTGCAGTTTTTAGTATGTAAATAGGCTGGAAAGTACATAACTGGAAAGTCAGACCTGTAGCCCAGTATGCAAACTATGACTGTTCTCTTGCCATATCTATGCTCTAGAAATAGAAATCAAAACAGTCATTTGGAAATGAAAAAAAAAAAGCTCTCAATAGTTTCTATGTGAAGTCGTCATCACATAAATAATGACAAAATGTGTGTGCATGTGTTTTTCAAGTATGTCTGGCCAGCACCACTGGGTCTCTTCCCTCAAAGCAAATGATGACTAGTCAATGCTGCCAAACATGGGTGTTTCCTAGGTTTGAGAAAGAGGGTAGGTGGTTATATTTGACTGTGGAATGTGCCTTGGTCACAAGAAGAAGCTACCCAATAACGGCTGAAGTGATGCTGCATATGTAACTTATAAGGATTCATTCACTGCTGCTGTTCAAAGACTGTGTGTGCACTGCAGCTATGACTCATTTCAAACTAGTATACTGCATGATGCAAGATAAAATTGATTTCCACCAAGCATGTGTCCTGGTGTAAATGTAATTTGAACCTCAGGATTGGTGCCCAGCTGATAATCTCCAAGTGATAGAAACAGCATACTCTTTTGTGAGCCAGGTACAGGTTAATGTTTGGTGGATTCAGCTGGAAACAAAGGGGTGGTGTGAGCTCAGCCATTCACTCATCCAGAGATAAATAAATCACCATCATCCTCAATAATTGCATAGTGAGTGAAGGGGAGCCCTTCTTACATTGACGAACTGATTACATAGTGGACACATGGCTGTGGCTGATAAAGACAGCTGCAATACACATTCCTCATATCTTTGTTACTTCATACGCCCTTAACAGTTCTCTTTACCTAAGAACCTACTGATAAATTGTAGAGTTATACCTTTTTTTTTGGGGGGGGGGGGAGGGAGCAAGATACATGCTCAATAAAGTTCTACTATGTCATGAGATTCATTGCAAAAGAAAAGAAACCAAATGGGTTCTGGTTATTTCTGATCTGTGACACTGCAAGAATGATCATTCAGTTTCACACACACACAAAAACAACAGTTGCTGGCTTTCAATATTTTACTTAAAGGCAGTTGCTTATTTTTATAGAACAGCTCATAAATTCCAGTAAAAAAATCAACACGTCCTCTTCTTCACTTGGAAATTGATAATTTGGTTATTTTATACTTGCATTCAATTACCAGAATTGCAACTTGTGTGTGTGCGTGCGTGCGTGCGTGCGTGCGTGTGTGTGTGTGTGTGTGTGTGTGTGAATGTGCTGGTGCAAGGTGTGCTGTTTCTATGAGCTTACTGTATTGTTTCATATTGTGTGATTGTGTAGTGGACACTCTACCCATGATAAAGCTCTTAAACATGCTGGAAAGCATGCTGTGAATCATTATAATGATCATGTCATCATTATTGTTGTTGTAGCTGCTGTTATTAACATTATCATTACTCATTTCCATTGTTGTTGGAATTGCTGCAAGAACCGAAAAAGAGGGAACTTGACTTATGACAGGATCACCATACATTTTTGTAAGGGGATGACAATGACAATGACAAACTCTTTTATTTCGAGGAAAATGAATAAGCACTCGTGCGCTTTTTTACATCCAATCCCCGCCCGTAGGGATAATCTTAATAATAACCCAATACTTCTTTTCTCACGCAGTAGAAACAAAGGGAAATAACCCTTTAAAAAACAACAACCCCCAAAACAACAACAAAAAATAAACAAATAAAAGAAAACCCTAAAAACACACCCCACCTCACCCCCGAAACCCCAACCAAAACAAACAAACAAAAGAAAAGAAAAAGCAAACTAACAAAAAGAGGGGAAAAAGAAAAAAAGAGAAAAACAAAAAACAACAACAAGAAGAAGAATAACAACAAAACCAAGAAAATAACAATAACCAAAGTTAATAAGTCATAAAAATAAACATCTACACATTGTCAAATGGTACACATACTTGTTACATATAACAATAAGATATTGAAATAGGGCATTCATTAAAACTTAAGTACAGCCGACAAGCCCAATAAAGTATTGAAAATAATAAAGTATGAATCCTTCATCAGGATACACTATAACTATAAGCAAAACGATAAAAAGAGAGAGAGAGAGAGAGAGAGAGAGAGAGGAGAGAGAGAGAGAGAGGAGACGAGAGAGACAGACAGAGAGAGAGTGTGTGTGTGTGTTTCAGAGATAATATCAAATATGTAGTTCTCAAAACAGTGCACGATCACCATCAACACTCTTTTTAAAATTTTTATTATATTCGTTCAAATTATGTCATGATAATGAAATAAACTCAATACCCATACACTCACACAATAAAAACATGAAACAAAAGAAAAGAAGAAATCCAAACCTATACAGTTATTGAGAGAGAGAATGTGTGTGTGTGTGTGTGTGGTGTGTGTGTGTGTGTGTGTGTGGTGTGTGTGTGTGTGTGTGTGTGTGTTTCAGGGATAATGCTAAATATATAATACTCACACAGCACACGATCACCCTCAACACTTTTTGATTATACTCATACAAATTGAATGTCATGATGATAAAGTAAGCCCAATACCCATACACTCACACAATAAAAAGGGGAGACCCCCCCCCCCCCCAATAAAGTCATAAAAAGAACATCTACACATTAAGTAAGAGAGACAAATTCTTTTATTACCAGGATAATGAATAAGTACTCATGTGCTTTTTTACATCCAGTCCCCGCCTGTAGGGACACATCTTAATAATGAACCCAATACTCATACTCTCAAAGAGTAGAAACAAAGGGGATTTTTTTTTAAAACCAGACAAACAAAAAACAAAATAAAGCCCCCCCCCCCCAAAAAAAAAAAAAAAAACCCACCAAAACACCCCAAAAAACAAAAAACAAAAACCCCACAAACCAACCAACCAAACAAAAAACAAGAATAAACAACAACAAACAAACAAAATAGAAAAAAGACAACCAAAAAACCCAACCAACAACAAAACCTAAAAAAAACATCAACAACAAACAAAAGAAAAAAGAAAAAAACAAAAAAAGGGAATTGGTGAACAGTGCTGTTCTTCTTCCAGTAAGAAAACATCAGAGGTTATGTCAAGTTGACAGTGGCCTTCCTTATTTAGCATCATTAACTCAACAAAAGTGAATTTATAATTTTTCTGTATTAACAACAACAAAAAAGTGATAACATCACCATCGTAATGCTGGAATATGTATTAGTACTGTATTCTTGAAATCAGTCTCTCTTAAGAGTTTTATTAATGAATTTAGTGTTGAGTATAATTTTGAAAATCCATTTTATGATAATAAAGAAAATGCTTTGCAAAATTGCCGTGCTTTTTGTGACTAGTTATGTACATGTATTTTTTAACTGTCGTAACTGGAGTTTATATGATTTCTATTTTTAATATTTAGGTTTTTTTGTTTGTTTCGTTTAGTAATATAATCAAGCAATACTTCAGTTTTTGCATCAGTGCCTGGGGTTTATCACAGTTCTTGATTAAACCATTGACGCTGGAGGCAACAGCAAAGTGAGAGGCTGTATGACCAGTGGCTTTCCCATTCATGGAATTCCACTTTACATCTTAGTCTTTAGTGATCGACTATGACTCTCTGACTAGGAGGCTTGCCTTGCACAGTCCTTATGTGCTGCAGCCCTGAGGGCTAGTTGGCCTTTGGAGAACATCTCCAACGCTGACTGTCCCTATGCCCACTTGGCCGAGAGAGTGGGGATGTACTGCGGGAAAGGCATCTCCACTATAATCAAATTTCTGCCCAATTTCCGAAACAGCAGCTGCCTCCTCCTCGTCGAACGCGACGACGGACAAACATGCTTCAGTTTTAAAAATGCTAAAAAATTTCCATTGCCCCTGTAACTCATTTTGGAGGTGGGTGGTGGGGTCCTTTCTCAGTGCTAGGTTGGCATTGGACAGTGTTGCTTACTTTTTTTTTACAGCCCATTCGAAATGTTTCAAACAAAATATTATAATCTGTAGATATAATCATATTAGTTTGATTTTAATGAGCATTGAAAAATGAAGATTTTCTGGATCTGGCTATAGGGGGATGGGGGGTATAGGGGGCCTGTCTGTCATCTCTCTTACTCCTGCTGACAACTGGCACACGAGGGGCAGGCTATGGCTATGGTGTACCGATGGAGTCAAAATGGCAATGATTGAAATGGATTATCGATCACTGCGCCTAATACAGGGTCATGGTGTGTTGTGTGTGTGTGTGTGTATTTTGCTGAAATCTCACAATTAGTGAACCTTGGAACTCTAGCTTAGGCCCCCCCCCCCCCCAACAAGAAACAAGCAAACAAAACAACTCTAACTGAAACGGTTTTGAAACAATATCACCCCCCTCAAAACAACAACAACAACAACAAACAACCACTCCCAAGGAAAAACAAAAGAAAATGAAAAACCCGAAACAAGGGGGATGGTTCCGATCCATGTTTTTAAGTAGACTCTTCGAGAAGCGGAACTTTCCGAAGTGAGTGTGTCGGCGTTTGGTGGTGTTCGGTTCATTCTTCAGTGCTCAAAGACTGCAGTAAAACCTTCAAAATGCCAAAAAAGAATACAATCAACGGGTTTTGGTTATTTGTTCAGAGTAACAAGGCAAAATGGAAGGCCCAGGGTTTGAAAATCGCCACAAATGAAGAACTTATGGCGATCGCGCACCCACTGTGGAAAGTGAGACACCCGCTTTTCTTCTTCGACAAAGTTTTCAGTTGCTTTTGTTTTAATATGTCATTAGCTTAAAGTTAGATGTTAGGCTTTTGATTCTTTCCATGCATATTTACACATTGTTTCCAATTTCCCATTCTCCTGTCTTTTTAACACATCAAAGGTATTATATGATTTTTAAAGTATGTTTCGTTTTCAGTATTGTATTAATTATTGAATGTATCATTGTTCAATCAAATACTCATGATTATTCTTGAAAAACCACTTAAAATTATATAGTTGTTCGGCTGTTGACATAAGTAGATTTTCAAACAATATGCTGCTGGTGAAAAAAAAAAGATAAAGCTTTTCAGAAGCATTCACTATATTCAGGATAAGAATTTGAGAATGATGCTTGAAAATAAGGGTTACTTCACATTTCAACACAATACTACTATTGAAGTATTATTCACTAATCACAGATTTTGACTTTGAGGTGATGACTCATTTTTTGCTACTTATATTACATTATAACTTAGCTTTGGACAGTGATAATCTATGATTTGCCAAGGGGATTCTGGGCCAAGGGTGGGTGATGGATTTAACCCTGATACAGTAATAGGCTAGGGTAAACAAAGGTAAGAAGGTCACCCATAACCTATGTGGTCATAGGGGAGTGAGGCATCAGAGACCTCATCTTCTCAAGAGGCCAGCATATTGAGGGCAGTGCCCATCTCCTCTCCCACACTGCTTTTTCTTCCCTGACCCTAAAGAGGCAGGTACCCATTTACAGCTGGGTGAACTGGGGCACTGTACTGAAGCCAAGGCGCACAAAAGGTCACCCATCCAAGTGGTAACCATGCTCTATGGTGTTTAGCCTTAAATGGGAAAAGTGTGTACTCTGACCACTGAACTATCCTGTCCCCAACATTGAACACTAGTAACGGCTAAAAGTAAAAACACTGAAACACAGTGCATTGTATCTGAATCTAGCTTTTCATTAATTAGATAAATTATAATACAAAGACTTTCAGTTCTATGTAAACTAAACAAGTGAATCACAGGAAAGTGAAATTGAAGATTTTGATTTAGGCCTATAGTAGTTAGAGCCAAGAAAATTCCTGTTTTAAAATTTATGATGTCAGGCCCCCCTCACCCCCCCCCCCCCCCCCCCCCCCCCCCCCTTCAGGTTATTTTAGATACAGTAGTTCTCAGCATGATGGATTGCAAATTGGTATTATAAATATAACTGTATAAATTTGCTTTTAAAATGAAATTCATAAGTGTACAGAACTAATGATCTATACCAATTACCATACGTCCATAGGCAGGTGGTGTGGTTAGTGCTTTAAGTTTAAAGAAGCAGATTCTGAGATATAATTCTGGCTTTTGACTTAAGGGTATAAGTAGATAGATCTATATCATCTAGATGCAGTGTTATAATCAAAGAGTTGAATACTTTATTTTCATGATAACAAACCAGCATGAATCTTATGCCATGTGTAACTCAACAAGCAGATAAATGCTCAAGATAATGTGTCAACTTGAGGGGATATATACTATATCTGATATGGAGATAAGACACTTGAATTTAAACTTTAATAATAAGATTATTGACTTAAGCAGATAATGTGGTTTATTCGTGATAAAAAAAAAAAAGCAGATGATGTGTGTATTGACTGCTCTTCTTTTCCTGTTGTTATTATTATTTGTATAAAATAAAATATATTTTCTCATCCTGTGACTTAGAAGTTAGAATTTTTTTTGTTTCAATGTTTGTTTTGGTTTTGGGTTGACATTTATTACGTGTTGTCACCTGCTTCCTTGCAATATACTTCACAAAGAATGAAGTATAAGATTGGTTCCCTGTGTTACAAATGTCTCCACAAAGCGGCACCCTCCTATCTCTGTAACTACTGTTTTCACCTACAGTACACTCCATCTCACTCCCTTCATTCTGCCACAGATACCTGGCCCAAATTCAAACAGTCCACTGTTGGCTGGCACTCTTTGTCTGTTTCTGGTCCATTCATTTGCGCACATGTTAAAACCCGTTCTACTTTTCTAAAGAGAAGGCCATTGTGTGCCAGTGGGAATGGGTGACAAAATTTACAAAACCATGCACACATGGGGACTGGATGTAAAACTGCACATGAGTACTTGTTCCATTAAAGAAATAAAAGAATAAGACAAGAAAGAAAAGCCCACAGTAGATACTTTCAAATGCAGCCTCAAGCCTCACTTATTTCCAGCCTAGTATCTTAATTCAAGAGACATCCTTGCTTGATAGTGTTGTTGTTTTGTGTGTGTGTGTGTGTGTGTGTGCATGCGTGTGTGTGTCTAAATTTGAAATCTGTTAAATGTGATTTTGTGTGTGTGTGTGTGTGTGAACGGTCGCATACAATGATACATGTTTGTGGGTGATTTGAATGTGTGCGCTTTAAATTGTTTGCTTTACAAGATTTTTAACGCTAAAAAAAAATCCAGATGAGGTATTATCATTATCATTATTATTGTTATTATTATTGTTTTTGTTATTATTATTATTAATATCAATATATTATTATTATTAATTACCAGAGTATGGGTCCGGGAGATCGGAAGAATTGGGACAGTTCTGCAAAAGACGAACGGAGAAAGAGAAGAAATGAAGAAGATGGTGGACGTTTAGACAACACTGGAAACACCATTGGGGTAAATAAGCATTTTCTGTTAGCCTTTGAGGGGTGTGTGTGTACATGTCATGTGTGTGTGTGTGTGTGTGTGTGCATGTACATGTGTGTGTGTACGTGTGTGTGTGTGTACATGTGTGTGGTGTGTGCATGTACATGTGTGTGTGTATGTGTGTGTGTGTGTTGTACATGTGTGTGTGTGCATGTACATGTGTGTGTGTACTGTGTGTGTGTGTGTGTACATGTGTGTGTGTACGTGTGTGTGTGTGTTTTACATGTGTGTGTGTGCATGTACGTTGTGTGTGTGTATGTGTGTGAGTTGTTGTGTCTTCGATATTACGTCTGTTTCATGTCACAGTGATATTAGACAAAAGAATAAAAAAAATGTGTATACAATGTGTGGTGTAATGTTAATTGAGGTGGGGGTAGAGGGTGTGCTGATAACATTGCGAGGGGTGTGAAAAGTAGTCTGCATCATGGATGGATTGTGTATACGTGTAAAGAAAAGTAAATAAAAAGTATCATTAAAAAACCCAATAACATCACCGAACAAAAAACATAAAAGTGATTAACGTTAATGAAATATAACAAATGTCCTATAGGACTATGCAGAGACCTTTTGCAATATAAATGCCAAATTCAAATATTGAATATGCTTCAAGGGAGTTTTCAGAAAATTGAGGTAAAAAAGCTTTCGTATTCTTACATTCAAATATTATGAGTATTAGAAATATTCTCACCCCATAGACAAATTTTCTGTTTCTATGAATTTGGTTACGAATGCATTAAGTTTTATTCTATAAAACAAACTATTCACTCTTCTTGCTGTGGAGATATTTGAGCAAGCCTTAGGCTGGCTCACGACCCTCTCTAAGTGTGTGAGTGTGTGTGTGTGCATGTGCATGCATCAATGGATAGATGTGTGTGTTAGTGTAAAAAAAAAAATATATATACAATATAGCATGTATAATAGTTTTAATACACTGTATTGGTGTATACAGTGTGTGTGTCACTGTCACATTGTGTGTGTGAGTCTTTGGGAGGGGGTGGGGGTAGGGGTGTGTGTTGTGTACACGTGTGTGTGTGTGTGCTTGTGTGTGTGTGTGTGTGAGAGTGTGTGTGCATGCATGGATGGATGTGTGTGTTAGTGTAAAAAACATAAGTAATATACAAAATATAGCATACAACTATATGTATACACACTATATATATATATATATATATATATATATATATATATATATATATATATATATATATGTATATATATATATATATATATATATATAAATATATATATATATATAATTTTTAATATACAAAGTGTGTCGCTCTGTCACATTGTGTGTGTGTGTTTTGTGTGTGTGTGTTTGTGTTGTGTACATGTATGTGTGTGTGTGTGTTGTGTATGTAGACTGCAGATCTGTTCATCTGTGTATATATATATAGCGTTCCTCTGTGTGTAACTGTATGCTTTTAAATGTATGGTTTTACCCACTGACTTAACTGTTTTTCTTGCTCTGCTGTATAAATTATCTTCATTTGGATTAGAATCTATAACTTTATAACTTGTTTTTATAAGAAATGGTTTGCCAGAAACTGTATCAAAGCTGATAATTGACACTTCACCACATAATGAGTCACATTGCAGGAGAGGTCAATTATTACTATTAGTTATTGATATATTATCAATCTGCAGTAACTAAATAGCCTATTCAATAGAAAAAAACCAGATTAAAATCCGACAATTCTATGAACAGTTATTACAGATTGAAACGATAGGCTGCATGAAGTGACAGAATGAGAAATGTGACAAGTTTAGCATCGTAAAAGGGAAGTCAGAATGAGGGCTTGGGTGTTTTTAAACATGTTTTTAAAGCAGAAGGAAACAAAACTATGCCTTGGTACTTCAGTACAAGGTAGAGGAGTGGCTATAGTTTTTAAAATTAATCAAGATTTGGCTTTAGTTTTTATAATTCATCAAAATCTGAAAATCAACATTCTGATCCCCACCTGCCAAAGATGGCTCGTGGCAGAAAAGTGGATCCGGAGCAAAGCGACTGATGTCATGTGGAGCGTCCATTTTTGTGCTCTTCTGTGTGTGTGGGCTAAATGTTTGCTTCTTGACGTGTACTTTTAGCTTATTAATAATAGGCTATGCTTATAAGTAACCCACATGAATTTATCATGTTTCCAGATGATAAAGTGTTTGTATTCTTATAATTTGTATGAATTCATATATATATATTCGTTTGTAAAATAGAGACAGGTGTGGATGTGTATTTTTCGTGGCAGAATGAAGCCTTTGCAGTGTGCAATGTTCAGTCAAGAAATGTGTGTGGTGGTGTTGGCAGTTTTGAGATGAAAGTCTCAGTATTGTCTTCATTCATGAGGTCTGTTTAACTTGACTGCAGCACAGGTTTGTAGAGCAGATTTGTAATGATGGTCAGGGTAGCTCAGAGACTGCCACAACACTTGCTCCCTCAGTCAAGCCAAGGTGTTGAGTGTAGATCTAGCTCTTTATAAAATGGCCTGTGGATGACCGTTTGTGTACCCTGGCTTCACTTCAGTCCCCCAGTTCACCCATTTATAAATTTATGGGTACCTGCCGTCTTCAGGGTCAGGGAAGGTAAAGCAGCGAGGGAGAGGAGATGGGCGCCACTGCCCTCAACATGTTGGCCCCTGGAGAAGCTGAGGTCTCTGACACCTCACTTCGTAATGACGGGGGACAGGATAGCCTGGTGGTTAGTGTGATGTGCCCGTGGTCTGCTGACCCGGGTTCGATTCCCGTTCAAGAGGATTTTTCCTCTGGAGTTAACATCAGTGCCAACTCCACTCTCCCCAAAAGTCCTTCGGGTGAGACTATAAACTGAGATCCTGTGTGCGAATGCACACAGAACATCTTGCACACCCATTAAAATCTGTTCCGCTTTTCGGAAGAGTAGATCATTGTGTGTTGGTGGGAATGAATGATAAAATTTACAAAACTGCATACAGACAGGGACTGGATATGAAAAAGCACATGCATGCTTATTCCAAAACTTAAACAAAATAAAATAAATTAAAATAAAATAAATTAAAATAAGCACGCACACACAATTCAGATAAATTCATAAAGCATACGTGTTAATGTTGATCATTTTGAAATATGTTCAAACAGATGAGGACTGATCCCTACGAAGTGTTCAGGAGGCAACGAGAAAAAGACATAGCTGATGTCATCAGTCAGTGGAATGGAAAAGGTACAGGGAGACTTCTGTTTATTTATCTATTTATTTATGTTCTTCGGCTAGAGCTCCAGTGGTCAGATTTGTGTATGCATGCGACCCTTCCCCCCCCCCCCCCCCCCCCCCCCATCACCCCCACCAGCATGACGGCAGTTCAGTGGTGAGATCGTACAGGTGGATCTTCTACAGAGGAAATCGCCACGCACAGGTGGTGAATCGTCCTACCGCAATCAGTGACTGTCTCACGGTCAGGCGATGTGGGTTTTGATTAAGAAAATGTTTACCATCTCATTTACTTATAGACCCACCAGTCCAATTCTTCGTGATTTGAATAAATAGTTCTAGTATATAATATAGTGGACATATATACACATCTCAGGTCAAACTATGCAGTGAAGGCCTTAATTCTTTCCGTGTCATTAAATATATACACATATATACACATGCAGAAGGTCAAGTATGCATGTTGAAGGCCCTGTAATTCTTGTCAGCGTTCAGTGGGTCACAGAAGCAGGAACATACCCTGCATACATCCCCGAATTTGTAATATGCATGTTGAAGGCCCTGTAATTCTTGTCAGCGTCCAGTGGTCACAGAAGCAGGAACATACCCTGCATACATCCCCGAATTTGTAATATGCATGTTGAAGGTCCTGTAATTCTTGTCAGCGTTCAGTGGTCACAGAAGCACGAACATACCCTGCATACATCCCCGAATTTGTAATATGCATGTTGAAGGTCCTGTAATTCTTGTCAGCGTTCAGTGGTCACAGAAGCAGGAACATACCCTGCATACATCCCCGAATTTGTAATATGCATGTTGAAGGCCCTGTAATTCTTGTCAGCGTTCAGTGGGTCACAGAAGCAGGAACATACCCTGCATACATCCCCGAATTTGTAATATGCATGTTGAAGGCCCTGTAATTCTTGTCAGCGTTCAGTGGTCACAGAAGCAGGAACATACCCTGCATACATCCCCGAATTTGTAATATGCATGTTGAAGGTCCTGTAATTCTTGTCAGCGTTCAGTGGTCACAGAAGCAGGAACATACCCTGCATACATCCCCGAATTTGTAATATGCATGTTGAAGGTCCTGTAATTCTTGTCAGCGTTCAGTGGGTCACAGAAGCAGGAACATACCCTGCATACATCCCCGAATTTGTAATATGCATGTTGAAGGTCCTGTAATTCTTGTCAGCGTTCAGTGGGTCACAGAAGCAGGAACATACCCTGCATACATCCCCGAATTTGTAATATGCATGTTGAAGGCCCTGTAATTCTTGTCAGCGTTCAGTGGTCACAGAAGCAGGAACATACCCTGCATACATCCCCGAATTTGTAATATGCATGTTGAAGGCCCTGTAATTCTTGTCAGCGTTCAGTGGTCACAGAAGCAGGAACATACCCTGCATACATCCCCGAATTTGTAATATGCATGTTGAAGGCCCTGTAATTCTTGTCAGCGTTCAGTGGTCACAGAAGCAGGAACAAACCCTGCATACATCCCCGAATTTGTAATATGCATGTTGAAGGCCCTGTAATTCTTGTCAGCGTTCAGTGGTCACAGAAGCAGGAACAAACCCTGCATACATCCCCGAATTTGTAATATGCATGTTGAAGGCCCTGTAATTCTTGTCAGCGTTCAGTGGTCACAGAAGCAGGAACAAACCCTGCATACATCCCCGAATTTGTAATATGCATGTTGAAGGCCCTGTAATTCTTGTCAGCGTTCAGTGGTCACAGAAGCAGGAACATACCCTGCATACATCCCCGAATTTGTAATATGCATGTTGAAGGCCCTGTAATTCTTGTCAGCGTTCAGTGGTCACAGAAGCAGGAACATACCCTGCATACATCCCCGAATTTGGAATGTGGCTGCCTTCACGGTGGGCAAAAACGGTCACATGTGCAGTGTGGCTGCCTTCATTGGTCGCATACCCAAAATAATAATAACAATAATAATAATAATAATAATGTATGGAATTTATGTAGCGCTGAATCTTGTAAAGCAACAAATCAAAGCGCATCCCACCATTTATGTGTCCCTACAGAACACGGTTGATTTGAGTAATATGCCATTCAGCCAGCCTTTCGCAGGTTGGCATTTTGTTTCTCATTCCTTGGCTAGAGCTCTGAGGTTCATCAAAGATGAGATTTCATGCATACACACGGGGACTGGATGTAAAAAGCATATACGTGCTTATCCCATTATCCTCGATATATAAAAAAATAAATAAAAAACAAGATTTCTGTGTATTCTCTTTGAGCACTCCCTTTCCCCCAGCCAGTGGTATGCAGCATTGAGCATGGTTACCAAGTGATGAGTGACCATTTGCACGGCATGGCTTCAGAACAGTCCCCCAGTTCACCCAGCTGTGAATGGGTACCTGCCCTCTTAGGGACAGGGAAGGTAAAGCAACAAGGGAGAGGAGATGGGCGCCGCCCTCAATATGCTGGCCCCTGTAGAAGCTGAGGTCTCTGATGTCTCGCTCCCCTATGACCGCATAGATTATGGGACACCTTTACCGTTACCCTTTTAACCACCAAAAAACTGACCTCTAGTGCAATGTGATTCATTATGTGGTAGAGGATCACATTTGTTAGACTTGGTTTATTTTCGAGTTGAGTAAGTTTGAACTTGTGATATGTGGGACTGTTTCGTGTTCTGTTTACAAGGATTAACAATGTTGAACTTGGTTTATATTTTTTTTAGCTTTAATGAGATTGATTTCATTTTAAGAAAATGTTTTGTTTTTTCTTCTTGTTTTGATAGTTGAGAGAGAGGACTGACAATTTTTATTTGATAATGGACGCGATGGCCGAGTGGGTAAGACGGTTCGACTCCAATCCCCTGTGTCCATGAAGTGGTGGGTTCCAATCTCGGCAGTGTGTTTGATGAATGAAGGGTGGGGATGTTTACCATCTCCCAGGTCAACTTCAAGTGCAGACCTGCCAGTGCCTTAACTCCGTATGTGTATATAATACACACGCAGAAGATCAGATATGCATGTTAAAGATTGCATAATTCATGTCAGCGTTTGGTGGGTAACAGAAACATGAACGTACCCAGCATGCATCCCTAAAGTCGGAATGTGGCTACCTTCACAGTGGGCAGAAACAGTTGCGTACGCAAAATCTCACCTTTGATGAACCTCGGAGCTCTAGCCGAGGCATCAACCAAAAAAAAAAAATTTTAAAAAAAGTTTTGCATGTTGAAAGCTGTGGTGGCCATAGCAGTTGGTGTGGCACTGACGGAATAGTCACAACAAAAATATTAACAACCATGATGGTAATAATGACAGCAATAATACTAATAATGCTACTATTACTACTACTACTACTACTACTACTACTGGTTCTACTTCTTTTGTTAGTACTAAATGATAATAAGCTCGAAAATGATAATGACGACAACAGTGATGACAATGATTATGACCATGAAGATGACATAAAACTTAACTTTTCTCTCTCTCTGTCTTTCTTTATCTCTGTCTTTCTCTCTCCTCCCCCCCCCCCCTCTCTCTCTCCTCTCCTCTCTCTCTCTCTCTCTCTCTCTCTCTCTCTCTTCTCTCTCTCTCTTCTCTCTCTCTCTTCTTCCCCCAGACCTGAAACAAGAAAAGTTCTACCTGATTGGCTTCCAAGACATGTGTGAAACGACGACGCTTGAAAACTCCGACAACCGGCAATGGTTGCCACGGGAGATCGCACTGATCGAAATGACCTTGAAGCAGGGCATTTTGCAGACGTACCATCAGTTCATCTGGCCAGGTGTGGTTGGTTGTTCAGAATGGTGTTCGTCCTGGTGTATACCTCAGACCTGTCCACATTTGCCTGTTGATGAGAGAGAAACAAAAAGTGCATGCATTTTTGTTCAATGGAAAGAAATGGGGTTAAACAACAGCGAACGAATGAAGGAAAAAAGCTTCTTTTTTTTGCTGCCTTATCTTCTGTGACATCCCCATCCTGCTGTTCCCACGCCGCTCATTCCAATCTCCCCGCCATTACCATACCCAGATTTGTTATGTCTCATCCCCAGGGTCGGAGGTCCACAGGGAGCCCATCACTATCAGGCCGCTGTGGGGCCACCAGCCAGAGGGGCCCTTGCACTGCTGCTGGGGTCACTTTGGTGGTGTTCAGTGGTGCCTGTTCTGAGCTAACATACGCAGGACACCACCTACTAAGCCCCCTACTAACGACAGTATTAGCTCAGTCGCGGAGCCAGACTGAGTGAGTTGCCCTCCCCAAGTGGCAACCACCTCAACGTCCCTCCAACAACCGTCCCCCGCGAACCTCCAACCCCAAAGGCCCTGACACAAACTCACCACAGGCACAGAAGTGTATGGGCAAACTGAATCTGAGGTCACCATGAGACCAGAGCAATTGGGAGCACTGAATCAGAGGCAATTTTTTTTTTATTGCATGATGATCAATGACAATGAGGATGATATAATGCTTGTTGTTGCTTTGATTTTACGTCTGTTCACTCAAAGTGATATTAGACGATGGGGAGGGGAGGGGAGGGGACATTGATGTTGATGGTTGTGTGCTGTGAAATTGGTATCTGTTGCTAAAATATCCTAGGCAGTATACAGAAAAAGGCTAAGCAATGATAAGAACAAATAAATACATAAGAAATGCTAATGCGACTTATAACTATAACAAATGTCCTATAGGACTGTTCATTAAAGATTTTGTTATATGAAATGCCAAATCAATATTTTTGAATATCTTATCCAAGGACTTTTCAGAAAAAGAAGGTAATAATGGTTTTAGACTCTTACATTCAAAAATTATATGAATGCTAGTAATTTTCTCACCACACAAACATTTTATATTTTTACTATATTTAGTGATAAAAGCATTCAGTTTTATTCTAAAGAATAAAGCGCTAACCCTTCTTGCCATGAACAAACTTGTGTAGGTTTCAGAGTGTTCAATATTCCTAAAAACAGGGATAGTGATTAAAGATCTGTCTGAAAGGTGCTCATTTTGATGATAAGCTTCTTTAGCCCTGCTCCACGATGCCTCTTCTAGTAAATGATAGCCCTCTTGTAAAGATAATGGAACATGTAGTTCTACAGAATCCTCTCCATGCCTTGCACCTCTCTTCGCAGCTCTGTCAGCCCACTCATTTGGCAAGAACCCCACATGCGAAGGTACCCAACAGAAGGTGACATTAATACCCCTTAAAGCTAAAACATGTATGGCATGATTGATCTCTAGTACAACTGTAGACATTTTCTTAGAACTTGTGGATTTTAATGCATAGAGTACCGATTTCGAATCAACGCATAGTAAAGTTTGAAATACATTCACCGGAAGATCAAGAATATAATTAAGAGCCATTAAAATTGCTATTAGCTCAGCTATGAATATAATGCTGCTGCTGTGGAAGTGCATATATTTTGAGACTACTTGACAGGGTTGTACTCTACGCTTACTATCGTAATATATCCCGGCGTCAACCGGGCCCGAGAGATACAGACACCTGCAGTGTTGGTCAGGCAATTTGAGCAACACTCAAACTTGCATCCGTTTAGTGGATGATTCTTGACTGTGTGGTCCCAGTCTTCCCACTGAGCCCACAGCACACTCACTCTGGGTAGGAGCCAGCCGGAGTCTGAAAAATCCCTATGACTCTTATGGGAATTGAACCCGCGACCTTCCAGTCCGGAACCCAAGGCGCTAACCACTGCGTCATGGCGGCTGGTTGGGGGAAAAAAAAAGAAGCTTAATGACAAAACAAAAAAACCCAAAAAGATAAGAGGAAAAAAGTTGTTTATTTTTCTTGGTCTAAAAGTGTGTTGCAAACAATGTGCACAAATATTGTAAACTTTGTTGGACAAAACTGAAATTTGCCATGAAGATGCTGAAATCAGTAGCACAGGGGTAAAAAAAAAAAAAAAATGTAGTACAGTAGTGCACCCGCATGCTAAGTTGTGTAATCCACATGCTAAGTTATGTAATCCACATGCAAAGTTGTGTAATCCACATGCTAAGTTGTGTAATCCACATGCTAAGTTGTGTAATCCACGTGCAAAGTTGTGTAATCCACATGCAAAGTTGTGTAATCCACATACAAAGTTGTATATTCCACATACAAAGTTGTATATTCCACATGCAAAGTCATGTATTCCACATACAAAGTTGTATATTCCGCATGCAAAGTTGTGTAAATCACATGCTGAGTTGTATATTCCACATGCAAAGTTGTATATTCCACATGCAAAGTCGTGTAATCCACATGCAAAGTTGTATATTCCACATAAGTTGTATATTCCACATGCAAAGTTGTATAATCCACATACAAAGTTTTATAATCCACATACAAAGTTGTGTAATCCACATTCAAAGTTGTGTAATCCACATGCTAAGTTGTATATTCCACATACAAAGTTGTATAATCCACATGCAAAGTTGTATATTCCGCAAACAAAGTTGTATATTCCGCATGCTAAGTACTATGTTTCACGTGCCAAGTTCAATATTTATGTGTTAAGTTCTCTCTCTGTATCATTAATTAATTTTGGTTTTTTTCAGGTGGCATTCCTCTTGGGTACCGTCTGATAGCGGAGCAGAAATGTAAGTACGGCACTTTGGGGTTTGCTTAGTTGGTCAGTTTTGGTGCTGCTTCACCCGGGGACTGAGTGTTTAAACATTTTTTTTTTTTAACGTTCCGCAGCTAGAGCTCCGAGGTTTGCCAAAGGCGAGATTTTTGTAAACGTGACCGTTTTTTTCCCCCCCCACATTCTGACTTGGGGGATGATGTCTAGAAATGACATCAGTACGGATGTGCATATGACAGACGGCGATACTTGCTGTCTGAGAGTTCGATGAAGAGGAAGACGAAGGGAAGGAAGGAAGGAAGGCTCTGGCAGGTCTGCACTTCACGTTCACCGGGAAGGTGGTTAAAAAAAAAAAAAAAAAGTCCCCACCCTTCATTCACCAGACGCCACTGCTGCCGCTCCCGAGATTTGAACCCACGAGGTCCTGGACCCGTGGAATCCCAGTCACAGTGGTCTTAGGCCAGCGAGGGTGTGCCGAAGCTTCAGATTTGGCGCCCCTCCACTTCGCTGTGACGCAGATTCTTCGGCAGATTTACCATTTTTTAAAATAGTACACTTAAGTGATGTTTAACTGAAGGGAAATTACTCTGGCCTGTAGGGCAATCAATCATTTTTCTAAACACAGTTGCTTCCCTTGACCACAAGCTTGCTTCGTTTTTGTGTGTTGTTTTTCTTCGACATGTGGGCAAGTGTATTCTTTGGGATTTCGGGCTCTTCAGTGTTATGATTTTTTAAAAACTGTATTGTGCAAAAATTGTCATCAAATGGATTCAGTCAACTTCAGGGAACTTTGCTTTGGTGAAAAATCATCACATTGTTTCAAGGGGACCAGTTGATGAACAGTTCAAGCCATGTAAGATAAACAGCCCTAATTTTTTTTAACTTAATTTTTCAGCATTCAGTGACCTATTTTGAAAATTAAAATTTTTTAAAAAATAAATTACAGTCATCTATTAAAAAACTGAACAATCTCAAAAGTAGACATAATAAACGTTTCAATGATGTATATATAATCTGTATGTCTTTACAACGTTGGGAAAGTCTGCTGAATTTTTCAGATATAGCTAAAATCACACGTCGCCACAAAAGGGAGGGATCCATTTCGCTGCGACTCCATGGAGTGAACTGACCGTCAAGCGGTGTTTTTTCCTTCCTCGACTTCAGGGATGGTGTCAAAAACAGAAGGACGGTGGCAGGATGGTTAAGACGTTTGCCTGCCAACAAGTAAACCGTGAGGTTCTGGGTTCGATTCCCAGCCTCGCCCTTTCTTCCCAGTTTGACCAAAAAATCGAACTGAATGTCAAAGTCCTTTGGGTGAGACTATAAACCGAGGTCCCGTGTGCGAATGCATGCAGAACATCTTGCGCACATGTTAAATCCTGTTCCGCTGTTCGAAAGAGTAGGCCATTGTGTGCCGGTGGGAACAGATGACAAAATTTTAAAAACCGCATACACACGCAAAAACAAAAAAAAATCATCTGAGCGCTTTGATTTGTTGCTTTACAAGATTCAACGCTATATAAATTCCATGCATTATTATTATTATTATTATTATTAAAACACGACGCCTGTGTGCATGCAAGTTTCTATATAAAAAACCCCCGTTCCTACTGGCACAAAATGGCCTACTCTTCTGAAATGCAGAATGGGGTTTTAACACGTGCGCAAGATGTTCCGCATGCGTTCGCCGCACGTGGGGCCTCAGTTTATATAGTTTCATCCAAAGGAATTTGGCATTCAGCTGGATTTTCAAACAGGGAAGAAAGAGCGAGGCTTGGGAATTGAACCCAGAACCTCACGGTTTACTTGTTAGGCAGGTGAACGTGTTAACCCGTCCTGCCACCTTCCTTCCTTCCTTTGTGACCTGAATTTTTAAAAAAACAACAACAACAACCCCAACAACATTAACCACAAGAACAACAACAACAACAACAATGAGGTTGCTGTGTTCTTTCCCCAGCGGAGGCAAGTCACCAGATCCCGGTGAAGCAGATGGAGGAGGACTGCACAGACTACAGAGGCATCTGCAGCAAGGCAGCTGACATGCTCCGTCACAGTGTCAGCCGTGGCCTCTACCCTCCAGTCTACTGCTTGGTATGTAGGTTGCCCTTCCTTCAACTGGCTGGCTGGCTGCATGGCTGGCTGGCTGGCTGCATGGCTGGCTGGCTGGTTGGCTGGCTGGCTGGCTGGCTGCATGGCTGGCTGGCTGGTTGGCTGGCTGGCTGGTTGGTTGGCTGGCTGGCTGGCTGGCTGGCTGGCTGGCTGGTGGGTTGGGTTTTTTCGGTGGTTTACTTTCTCCTCGAGGGGGAAAGGGGGGTGGGGGTGTTGGTGGGTTTTGTGTGTGTGTGTGTGTTGGTGGGTTTTGTGTGTGTGTGTTGTGGTTTGTGTGTGTGTTTGGTGGGTTTTGTGTGGTGGTTGGTGGTTTGTGTGTGTGTGTGTGTGTTGGTGGTTTTGTGTGTGGTTGGTGTGTTTTGTGTGTGTGTTGGTGGGTTTTGTGTGTGTGTGTGTGTGTTGGTGGGTTTTGTGTGTGTGTGTGTTGGTGGTTTTGTGTGTGTGTTGTGGTTTTGTGTGTGTGTTGGGGTTTTGTGTGTGTGTGGTTGTGTTGGTGGTTTTTGTGTGTGTGTGTGGTGGTTTGTGTGTGTGTGTTGGTGGGTTTTGTGTGTGTGTTGTGTGGGTTGTGTGTGGTGTTGTGTGTGTTGTGTGTGTGTGTGTGGGTTGTGTGTGTGTGTGTTGGTGGTTTGTGTGTGTGTGGTGGGTTTTGTGTGTGTGTGGGGTTTTTGTGGTGTTTGTGTTGGTGGGTTTTGTGTGTGGTGTTGATGGTTTGTGTGTGTGTGTGTGTTGGTGGGTTTTTGGTGTGTGTTTGGTGGTTTTGTGTGTGTGTTGGTGGTTTTGTGTGTGTTGGTTTTGTGTGTGTGTTGATGGTTTGTGTGTGTTGTGTGTGTTGGTGGGTTTTGTGTGTGTGTTGTGTGGTGTTTTGGTGTGTTTTGAGTGTGTTTGTGTGTTTGTGTGTGTTGTGGTGGTGTGTGTGTGTGTTGGTGGTTTTGTGTGTGTGTTGGTGGTGTGTGGTGTGTGTGTTGGTGGGTTTTGTGTGTGTGTGTTGGTGGGTTTTGTGTGTTGTTGGTGGGTTTGTGTGTGTGTGTTGGTGGTTTTGGTGTGTGTGTTGGGGGTTTGTGTGTGTGTGTGTGTTGTGTGTGTTTTGTGTGTGTGTGTGTGGTTTTTGTGTGTGTGTGTGTTGGGTGTTTTGTGTGTGGTGGTTTTGGTGGGTTTTTTGTGTGTGTTTGGTGGGTTTGTGTGTGTGTTTGGTGGGTTTTTTGTGTGTTGGGGTTTGGTGGGTTTGTTGTTGGTTGGGTTTTGTGTGTGTGTTGGTGGTTTGTGTGGGGTGTTGGGTTTTGTGTGTGTGTGTGTTGGGGGGTTTTGGTGTGTGTTGGGGGGTTTTGTGTGGTGTTGGTGGTTTTTTGTGTTTTTGGGGTTTTTGGTGTGGTTTTTTGTTTGTGTTGGTGGTTTGTGTGTGTGGGGGTTTGGGGGGTTTTTGTGTTGTGGGGTTTTTTTTGTGTGTTTGGGGGGTTTTTTTTTGTGTGTGGGGGTTTTGTGTGTGTGTTGGTGGTTTTGTGTGTGTGTGTGTGTTTGGTGTGTGTGTTGTGTGTTGGGGGTTGTGGGTGTTGTGTGTGTGTGTTGGTGTGGTTGTTGGGTTTGTGTGTGTGTTGGTGGGTTTTGTGGTGTGTTGGGTGGGTTTTTGTGTGTGTGTGGTTTGTGTGTGTGTGTTGGTGGTTTGTGTGTGTGTTGGTGGTTTGTGTGTGTGTTGGTGGGTTTTGTGTGTGTGTTGGTGGGTTTTGTGTGTGTGTTGGTGGGTTTTGTGTGTGTGTGTGTTGGTGGGTTTTGTGTGTGTGTTGGTGGGTTTTGTGTGTGTGTTGGTGGGTTTTGTGTGTGTGTGTGGTGGTGTGTGTGTGTGTGTGGTGTGTGTGTGTGTTGGTGGGTTTTGTGTGTGTGTTGGTGGGTTTTGTGTGTGTGTGTTGGTGGGTTTTGTGTTGTGTGTGTTTGGTGGTTTGTGTGTGTGTTGGTGGTTTGTGTGTGTGTGTGTGTTGGTGGGTTTTTGTTTCTCTCTCTCTCTCTCTCTCTTGGCTAGAGAGTGGGGATGGGGTGGGGAAGTTGTGTGTGTGGGGAGGGGGGGTGGGGGGAGGGTGTATGTGTTATATGTGTGTGTGGGGGGATAGCTTGTGTTGTGTGTGTGTGTGTGTGTGCGTGCATGTTGTGTGTGTTGCATTTTTTTTTTAACTGTGTGTGCATGTGTACTCATTTACTTTGTTTATGTATGTGTGCATGCTGACTGCTTTCATGTGTGTGTGTACACATTTTATTCTCTGTGTGAGTGTGTGTACGCGTGTGCGCGTGTGTGTGCGCGCGTGCGCATATGTGTGTGTGTGTACACATTTTATTTTCTGTATGCCTACGCGTGCGTGTGTGCGCGCACGTGCGCATATATATGTGTGTGTGTACACATTTTATTCTCTGCGTGCGTGTGTGTGTACGCGCGCGTGCGCATGCGTGTGTGCGCGCACAGAGCAGGGACTACGAAAAGACCAAGTACCTGTGTGACTGGCTGTGGTTCTATGCTGGGGAGCAGAGGGCGGGGGGCGGCGGGGGTTTGAACCCTCTGGGCCGGGTGCACTGTCTGGAGGACATGGTGACCCAGCTCTTCAACTTCTGTGGCAACCCTGAGGCCAGCAACCGAGCCGTCTTCCAAGTGGCCAGTCGTCTGGAGGGAGGCCAGTTCGACCACGTGGTCACTGCTTCGTACGTCCCGCGTTCCTCCTCCTTCTTCCTC
>CM054160.1:47197105-47264605 GCA_028751875.1 Rapana venosa
TGTGTGGTGCTGTGATGTGGTGTGGTGTGTGAGTGGTGGTGGCTGATGCGATGATGATGGTGGTGGTGGTGATGATGATGGTGTGTGATGATGGTGGTGGTGTGGTGGTGATGATTGATGTGATGGTGGTGAGTGGTGATGGTGTGGTGGTGGTGGTGGTGGTGTGGTGTGATGTGTTGATGGTGATGTGGAGTGGTGTGATGTGTGATGCTGATAGGTGTGAGATGGTGCTGATGAGTGAGTGATGGTGGTGTGGTGGTGGTGGTGATGATGATGGTGTGGTGTGCGGTGTGGTGGTGGTGGTGGATGTGATGGTGATGACGATGCTGGCGATGATGGTGGTGGTGGTGGTGGTGGTGGTGTGTCCTGTTGCCCTCAGTTACGCCATGTCGGACATGCTGGCCATGCATTTCGACATCCCGCTGTCGCAGCGTCACGTGCCGATGCCAGCGGAGGAGGAGGAAGAGGCGGCCCCCCCTCCCCCCCCCCCTGTTGTGGTAAACGCGGTCAGGAGCAGGGGCCGAGGGCTGCGTAAGTCGGCCGTCAAAGAGGCCGTCGGCAGGAGAGAGGGGGGGGCTCCCCAGGCCCAGGTTGGTTCCCGGAGCACCAGCTTCAGATTATTTTATTGCCGTTTAATTAAGGCGTGTAGACTTCTTTGACACAGCAACAAAAACATCAACTATAATTATTATCTAGTTTGGCTAAAAGGGATGTACACTAAAAAAACAATGTTGTATTCTACTTCTCTTGTTCTCCTTTTTTGTCAAAACACTCATACACATGTCTGATGATATCTGCTTGATATATATCAACTGTGATTATGTCACTTAATTTATGTACACAGTTTTTGCGTTCTTTGTCTTTCGTTTTGATTTTTAATAACAAAGCGAAGTGTGGTTTTTGGGAGAACGATGGATTTCCTTCCTTTTTCTTGGGAGGGAGAGGGGGGTGAAGGAAAAGAACTTTTGGGGGAGGAGGAGGAGTGGATGGGTGGGGGGAAGTGGGGGTGTGGGTTATTATTACTGTTGTTGTTGAAAATGAGGGGGGGAAAGAAAATGAGGAGATAAGACGAATCGTCGAATCAATAGCCCGACCCAGCGTAGAGAAGGAGGACTGACTGACTGTCTCAAAAGAGAAGAACAAGTCTGAGTGCTACTGGGCACACACACACACACACACACCAGGCTGAACCACCCCATGTCCACAAAGATGACACTCCTTCCTTCCTTCTCCCCTGTGGCAAAGAAAAACCAGACTGGCCAGTAAGCACATCCTTCAGAGGTGCACGCTATACAGCAGCGACCTGAGGAAGAAGATGGTGTGGCTGACGATGGAGATAACTAACCCTGCAAACCAAGCTGTACGGCCCACGAGAGGAGCTGGAAAGGACATGGCACTATTTCTCCAAAACACTTGTGACCGTGTAAAAAGCGAATAAAAGAAGAAGAAGTGTGGAGATATTCATCTGGCATTGTATTGTTTTGTTTGTCTGGGGGTTTTTTGGGGGGTGGGTGGGGAGGGGAGGGGGCGTTTTGTTTTTTCTCAGTCAGTGGAAAGGAGTGTATGTCTTTTAAAAAAAAATTATTTATTTTTTTTCTCGATTGGTGGAAAGGGGTATGTGTCTGTTCATCTACATTTCTTTCTTTCTTTTTTCCCCCCCAGTTAAATCGATGGAAGGGTACATTGCATTTGTTCACCTTGCATTCTTTCTTCAACATGCTTAAAATGACCAAAAGCGTACAGATCATAATTATTATAATCATGATTGGAAAGTATATGGTGTCTTCAGGTTTATATTGCGCATGGCTGCATGAGTGTCATTCTGTTAAGTTGTTATCATTTTGTGTTTTGTTATACTGTATGTCAAAATGTGTTAACAAAAACAGAAAAAAATTTCTACCATCAGACGAAGTGAAGTGAACCGTATAAAAAAACAAAAAAGGTAAACTGTGTGAAACATAAATGATATGTCAAATTAGAAAGAAAAGAAAGTGTATTTTTTAAATCAACAAACAACATATCCATGTGTGCTTATGATTCTTCTCTGAGAATATTCATATTGTACAATGAAATACAGAAAACAATAAAGAAGCAAGTTGAAATGTGTCTATGTTGTTGTTGTTGTGCGTTCCCCAGCTTAACACTGGGGGTCACCCAGAATGTGCACTCTTGACTCATTGTGAGATTGAAATTGCACACTAAGTGAGATGTTTGCGTGTGTGACTGTTTTTAAGTACCTCGCCATATAGGCAGCCATACTTCTACTTCAGAGGATTTTTTCTCCTTTAAATAGGAGAGTGCAGGTTGTTGTTATGTGAAGAGCTTGTCATGGCTGAAGGCAATCTCAACACAACATAACAACATTTTAGTGGAGGCCTTTGCAGTTAGCTGCCGTCACTAACTAACTGACACAGCTTTTGGTCTGGGCCAGTGTCTCTAGTTAACCTTAGAAGGCATGTGATGTGATGTCGATAAGCGGATTGGCCGTAGGAAGTGCGCGATGATCTGTTTGAGCTTGTCTGGAATGGGCGTGGTGAACCTGGCGTCTCCAGCCATTTGAGAATGCGCTGACAGCAGCAACAAACGGTCGCCTTTTTCGTCTTGGTTGGATTTTTGTTGTTGTTTTTCTGCTACGAGTTCTGAGGTTCAGCACTGGTGGTGAGGACGTTGGTTACGAGACTATGAAGGCAGCCACATTCCGACTTGAGGGCACTGAACCTGCCGAATGTTGCCATCCATCCCTTCTGGCGTTAAGGGAACTGAACCTACCGAGTGTTGCCATCCATCCCTTCTGGCGTTAAGGGAACTGAACCTACCGAATGTTGCCATCCATCCCTTCTGGCGTTAAGGGAACTGAACCTACCGAATGTTGCCATCCATCCCTTCTGGCGTTAAGGGAACTGAACCTACCGAATGTTGCCATCCATCCCTTCTGGCGTTGAGGGAACTGAACCTGCCGAATGTTGTCATCCATCCCTTCTGGCGTTAAGGGAACTGAACCTGCCGAATGTTGTCATCCATCCCTTCTGGCGTTAAGGGAACTGAACCTGCCAAATGTTGCCATCCATCCCTTCTGGCGTTAAGGGAACTGAACCTACCGAATGTTGCCATCCATCCCTTCTGGCGTTAAGGGAACTGAACCTACCGAATGTTGCCATCCATCCCTTCTGGCACGAAACGGCCCAGTATTCCGAAAGCCAACGCAGGGTTTTAACGTGTTGTGCGCAGAGATGGTCTGCCTGCGTGCGTGCGTTCGCACACGGGGCCACGGTTTATAGTCTCATCCAGACTTTTTGCGGGGAGTGGAGTCAGCACGGATGTTAACCACTAGACTGCCTTACCCCGGAAATTTTCCAGGGCTAAACGTGCACCCTATACGCCTTACAACCCGGAAAATTTCCGGGGTGTCGAACTGAAGTAAACAAGCCTGCTTCCTTGACTACAGTTAAAGGGAAAGAACTCTAAAATTAATGGAGGTCACTCTCCTGTTGCTTGGCAACATCCAGCAAAAACGATCGATTTTTAGCTCGTATTTTGTGTTTTTATGCATGACTGCTTGGGAAGTTCGTGTTCAAAATGGCTGACACTTCTTGTTGAAGGCATAAATAACTTTACACAGCTGTAAAAGTGGCAAATAAAACTGTAGATTTACCTAACAGTGATGAAAATGATCGTGTATGATTCAGCTGATCGTGCATTAAAAAAAAAAGAATGAGATTTGGCCTAGACTTGAGGTTATTGAGATCGGGAGTACTCAGAATGACAGTGGTGATAAAGAAATCGTATTTTTGGTCGATTTTTTTTACATTTTAAATATATATTCTCGCAGTGAAATATCATGCTAACAAATTTGAGCTTGCCTCGAAGTAATCTACGAGATATATATACCGCCATTGGGCAGACTATCAGGAATATTCAGGTAGTAGTTTCTGAGTAAGAGGGATACGAACATAGCAAGTGGTACATAAGAATGTTATTCCCCGGCATATAGGGTGCACTTGCACTGGGCAGTGAAGAGGTGAACTCCAGGGGAAAATGCCCCACAACACGTGGTGATGGCTCGGTCCTGGGCCGTGGGTTGACGACCGCACCACGCGTCTTCTTTCAAATAAACGGTCCCGTGCGGGGGTCTGTTTTGTTGCGTGGGGCTGAGATTGTTGGGGGGGGGTGTGTGTGTCGGTGTACTGAGCAGCACTGGGAACTTGCTGTGGGCAGCCGATGGCGGCGGCATCAGATCAGCGGGAGGGCGGCCGTGAGGGCGGGGGACAACTCCTGACGCATGCAGTTCAGGGCCCTGCTTGGGGGCAACGTCCCCTGCTTGGTGAGGAGTCTGTGGTGTTGTGTTGACTGTTGGGGGGGGGGGGGGGGGGGGGGGGGGTGTGTGTTGCGTGTGTGTGGAGGAGGGGGAGGGGGGGTGTTTGCGTGTGTGTGGAGGAGGGGAGGGTGTGGTGTTTGCGTGTGTGGAGGAGGTGTGGTGTTTGATGGTGGGTGTTGTTGTGTGGGGAGGGGGAGGGTGTGGTGTTTGCATGTGTGGGTTTGTTTGTGTGGAGGAGGGGGGGTGTTGATGTGTGGTGTTTGGTGTTTGTGGAGGAGGGGGAGGGGGTGTGGTTGCATGGTGTTGGTGTGTTTGCGTTGTGTGGGAGGAGGGGGAGGGTGTGGGTGTTTGCTGTGTGGGGGGGGGGGGGGGGGGGGGGGGGGGGGGTGTGAAGGGTGTGGTCTTGTGTGTGTATGGGGGGGGGGGGGGGGATGTATGTGTCTGTGTTTTTATTTTATTTTATTTTATTCTTTTATTTCGAGGATGATGGAATAAGCACTCGTGTGCTTTTTTTCTCATCCAGTCCCCCGTATGTATGCAGTTTTGTAAATTCTTTCATCCGTTCCTACCGGCACACAATGGCCTACTTTTTCCGAAAAGCGGAACAGGTTTTAACGTGTGCGCAAGATGTTCTGCGTGTGTTCGCACACGGGACCCGGTTTATAGCCTCATCTGAAAGACTTTGGGGGGGGTGGGAGTGGAGTCGGCACTGATGTTAACTCCAGAGGAAATATCCTCTTGAATGAGAATCGAATCTAGGTCAGCAGATCACGAAAACATCACTCTAACCACCAGGCTATCCTATCCCCTGGTGTGTGTGGGTGGTGGTGGTGGTGGTGTATATGTGTGTGTGGGGAGGGGGGTAGGTGAGTTTGTGGGGGAGGGGGCTGTGTAGTGCTTGTGGGGGAGGGGGGGGGTAGGGTGTTGTTGTGGTGTGTGGGAGGTAGGGGGGGGGTAGGGTGTTGTGTGTGTGGTGGGGTAGGGGTTATGTGGGGGGGGGGGTAGTGTGTTTATGTATTTGTGTGATGGTAGGGAGGGGTGGGTGTTGTGTGTGTGTGGAGGTAGGGTATGTGTGGTGTGGGGTATAATGTGATATTTTTATTTGAATTGTTTTTTGAGGTAGGAAGCAAAAAGTCATGTTTTTTGTGTTGTGGTTTTTTTTTTACGTATTAGTGTCGTGGCATGTGGTTTGTGTAAGTATAATGTTGTATATCTTTCACTATGGACAATGGCTTTTTTGAAGGCTAAGGAATAGGATTTTTTTTTTTGTTGTGCATGTTATTCTACATCTGTTCCTGTGCGCATGTGTTTTGTAAGTAAATGTGAATCCATCCCAACTGGACAGACAATGGCAACATCTCTGAAAGGCAAGAAGAAACGTAATGACGAATGCAAAAAACAGCAACAGTTCTGGCAAGAGAACATGTAACAATGCAGAAATGACAACAACAACAACAACAGCTGATGACAATGCAACAGCAACAGTAACAATGACAGAAATGACACAACAACAACACAGCGACAACTGCAAGAAGAACAGTAACAATGACAGAAATGACAACAACAACAACCACAGCGACAACGGCAAGAAGAACAGTAACAATGACAGAAATGACAACAACAACAGCGACAACAGCAAGAAGAACAGTAACAATGACAGAAATGACAACAACAACAACAACAGCGACAACGGCAAGAAGAACAGTAACAATGACAGAAATGACAACAACAACCACAGCGACAACGGCAAGAAGAACAGTAACAATGACAGAAATGACAACAACAACAACAGCGACAACGGCAAGAAGAACAGTAACAATGACAGAAATGACAACAACAACAACAGCGTCAACGGCAAGAAGAACAGTAACAATGACAGAAATGACAACAACAACAACAACAACAACAGCGACAACGGCAAGAAGAAAAACGACGGTGGAAGTGGATTGGGCACATCCTCCGAAGAGACCCACAGTCAATCACAAGAACAGCATTGCACTGGACCCCAGAAGGAAGGAAGGAGAAAGAAAGGAAGACCAAAAGCAACGTGGAGGAGGAGGAGGACTGTAGAAAGTGAGAGGAAGGCCATGCAGCAGCACTCTTGGGGATCCGTGACTAGGTTGGCCCAGGATAGGCAGCAGGAGTGGAAGCGCTTTGTTGCTGCCCTGCACACCGCTGGGTGTCGTGGTTCATGATGATGATGATGATGATGATGATGACGTGGGAATGTGCTGGCTGAAGCCTGCAGGCAGACCTCCAGCAGAGGGACAAGGGAAGCCACGGCACATCCCTCCCCACTTTAGCAACACAGAGAAACGAGTTAATTTATGTGGTTTAAACCGCCCCCTTTCCCGGGATGCTGGGGGGGGGGGGGGGGGGGGCCTGTCCGTATGAATAGCATCCCCACTTTCTAGAAATACTGTGCTAGGAATTCCCTCTTTTCTATCCCTCTCTTTGCCTTGTTCCTTTTCATTCTCGTCACCTCCTCCTTCTTGTTTATTTTCTGCCTTCTTGGTCCATTCTCCTGGGGGTTTTTTTGTTGCTTTTTTTCCCCCAGAAAGACTTGAAAGATAACAGTTCTTGACGACAGCGCGATGCATTTCAGCTCCTAGGACAGAACACAGTAGTTGCTGTCTGAGTGTGCAACAAAGAAGAAGTTTTTAAAACAAACATATTTCCAGGATATTGGAACAAGCACTTATGTCCTTTTTTTTTGTTGTACATCCAGTCCCCTTGCGTATGCAGTTTTGTCAATTTTGTCATCCGTTCCCACTGGCGCACAATGGCCTACTCTGAACAGGTTGTAACATGTGCGCAAGATGTTCTGCATCCGTTCGCACACGGGGCCCCGGTTTATGGTCTCATCCGAAGGACTTTTTGGGGAGAGTGGAGTCGGCACTGATGTTAACTGTAGAGGTAAAAATCCTCTTGAGCGAGAATCGAACCCGGGTCAGCAGATCATGAGTGCATATTACTCTAACCACCAGGCAGGCTATTCCATTCCTGTTTGTTGTAAGAGTGGTGTTTTGAGTGTGGTCAGTTGTTGTTTTTTTCACGCCCTGGTGTCTTCATATGGTGGATCGGTGGTCTAGAGGTAAAGCGCCTGTCTAGAAAGCGAAAAGTCCGGGTCTGAAGTGTGCGGCGGTTCGTACCCCGTTTGGACCGGAAAATTTTCCCCCATCCATTAGACCATGAGTGGTGGTCTGGGCGCTAGTCTTTCGGATGAGACGATAAACCGAGGTCCCGTGTGTTACACGTAATTATTTAGCGCACGTAAAAGAACCCACGGCAACAAGAAAGTTGTCCCTGGCAAAATTCTTAGAAAAAAGCCACTCTGATAGGGAAACAAAATACAGTTGCAGACATGAAAAAGAAAAAATGGGTGTCGCTGCTCTTGTGGCGACGCGCTCTCCCCGGGGAGAGCAGCCCAAATTTCACGGAGAGAAATCTGCGTGACTTAAAGTGGTATGAAATGAAATCTGAGCGCTTTGATTTGTTGCTTTACAAGATTCAGCGCTATATAAATTCCATACATTATTATTATTATTATTGTTATTCATTTATGTCGCCAAAACTAGGAACCACGGGGAGAGGAGTGCCCATAGCAGCAACGCTGTCTCCTCGTGCCCCTGTTGAGGGACAGTTCGAGGATGAGCACTTCAAGGATGGACAGATTGACGATGAGCATTTCGAGAATGAACAGTTTGAGTACAGACGGGCTAAACAAGGTGAGCGTAATAATAATAATAATAATAATGTATGGAATTTATATAGCGCTGAATCTTGTAAAGCAACAAATCAAAGCGCTCAGATGACTTTTTTTTTTTAATATCGAGGATAATGGAATAAGCACTCATGTGCCTTTTTTACATCCAGTCCCCGTGTGTATGTGGTTTTGTAAATTTTGTCATCTGTTCCCTCCGGCGCACAATGGCCTACTCTTTCGAAAAGCGGAACAGGATTTAACGTGTGCGCAAGATGTTCTGCATGCGTTCGCACACGGGGCCTCGGTTTATAGTCTCATCCGAAGGACTGCCATGCGTAACACAGCAAGAACACACTGATGTGGAAAGTTTTGAGGATAGAGACTGGTTGGTGGGGTGTTGTTGGGTTTTTTAAGGATAGAGTCAGTTTGAGGACAGACAGTTTTGAGAACAGAGACATTTTGAGGACATTCCCATTGAAACGCGGTGAATGTAACGGCGACAGGAATGGAGGAAGCAGATTGAAAATGAGGAGGGGGGAGAGAGATGGGGGGGAGGGGGGGGGGGGGGGAGAAGAGAGGGAAGAGAAGCGATAGGAGAAGAAAGGCGGAGGTTGCTAAACGCAACCTGACTGACATTTTTCTTTTCTTTTTTTTGTTGTTGGTTTCTTTTCTTGGTCTCTCTCTCTTTCTGTCTGTCTCTCTCTCTGTCTCTGTCTCTCTCTCTGTGTGTCTTTGTTTGTCTGTCTCACTCTTTGTGTCTGTCTCTCTTTGTATCTCCCTCCCTCTCCCCATCCTGTCCGTCTCTTTGTCTGTCTGTTTGTCTCGCTCTCTCCCTCCCAACGGCATATTCTGAACAGGCTGTAACATGTGCACGAGATGTTCTGCAGGGAGGGAGTCCCTCTCTCTCTCTGTCTATCTCTCTCAGTGTCTGTCTGTCTCTCAGTGTCTGTCTCTCTCTCACGCGCATGCACGACACACACCACCACACACACACACAACACACACACATCACACACACACACACACACACACACACACACCACACCACACCACCACACACACACACATCACTCACCCAACCACCACACACACACACACACACACCACACACAACACACCACACACACACACACACCTCACCACACCACACACACACACACACACACACACACACACTCACACACACACACACAAACCTCAACACCACCCACCACACACACACCACCAACACACACTCAACACACTCACACACACACACTCCACAAACACCACACACACAACACACACACACACACCACACACACTCACACGCACACGCGCACACACACACACACACTCATCATGGTGTTGGTTGTGTTAGCAGTGGACAGAGCAGAGAGTGAAGGCACACTGAACGCAGGGGATCTGCCAGCACAGGTGAGAGAGATGAGGAACAAGACTGTAGTCGTGATGGTGAAAATGCGGTTGTTGTTTGACGCAGCGTGTGTGTGGTGTAGGTATGTGTGTCGGCGTGTGAATGTGCGATGTATGTGTTTGCTTGTATGTATGTGCGCGCGCTTGCGTATGTGTGTGTGTAAAAACGTGTGCTTTAGAACCAGAAATATTTCTGCAACACAAGTGAAAAGAATAGGAAAAGGGGGTAGGTAGGGCTGTGGTTAGAAGTGACAAAACTGAAAATGGGCATTGTGGTGATGGAACACCACTGGGAGCGCTGGGGAGAGAGAGTGAGGGGAGAGAGAGTGGGGAGAGGAGAGAGGAGGCAAAAAGGGTTTTGCCCGCACCTGCCGCACGGCTGCATGGCACAGCACAATGCTGCACACAACACTGCATGGCACAATCAGTACTGCATGGCACAGCCAAACTTTTGGGACGCACAGCACTGCATGACACAGCACTTTTGGACAGCACGCATGCAAAAGACAACACACAGTGTGGCACAGCCCCCTGCATGGCACAGCACAACACGCACTGTGTGGCAAGCACGCATGCACAACACTGTGCCACGATCATCACGCACTGCATGGCCAAAACACAAACCAGCACTGCATGACGCACCCCACAGCACTGCAAACACAGCACTGCATACACGCATGCACGCATGGCACAGCACTCACAAAAACGCACTGCATTGGGACGCACAACAAAAGCACTGCATGGGACGCACTGCATGGCAACAGCAGCACAACAACCCGCACTGCATGGCACAGCCCAAATGCCACAAAAATCAGCACAGCACTGCACTGCATGGGACACACAGCACAAACCCGCACTGCATGCCAAATCAGGCACAGCACTGGCACAACCTCAGCACAGCACTGCACTGCAGGCCCCAAACCACGCACAACAACCCGCACTGCATGGCACAGCAAAACTGCATGGCATCAGGGACAACACTGCACAACCAGCACGCACTGATGGCACAACATGCCAACACAACACTGCACTGCATGCCTGCAAGGACAAACACAGCCCCCTGACTGCATGGCAAAACACAGCACAGACCAGCAAGCCAACATGCACTGCAGGCACAACACAGCACTGCACTGCATGGCAAAAAACACGCACTGGCCAAGCCACCCCGCATCATGCACAACCAAAAACCCGCACACGCAACAAAACACAGCCCCCCAAAACACAGCATCTATGGAGAGGGCTGTCTGACCGTTTTCCCACCATACAGGAAGCCCCCTCCAAACTTGGGGGGAGGGGGGGGGGGGGGTGATGTGTTAAAACACGACACCTTTTGGGCATGCCTTTGGTTTTGCTTTTCTTAAATGCACGCCACACTACACCAACACCAAACCCACACTACCCACACTTTCACCAAAACCCCTACCCCCACACTACCAACTACACCACACTACCCACACTACACCACACTACACCACACTACACACACTAGCCACTACACCACACTACACCACACTACACCACATACCCCACACTAAAACCCACTACCCACACTACACCCACACCCACACCACACTCACCACACTACACCACATACACCACACTACGCCACACCCGCCCTATCCAAATACAAATTTCCCTTTATAACTTAAACCCACTTTTTTTGGACAACCAACCACACATCTCCCACATTTTAAAAAACCCTAGGGCCTTTATAAAATAAAATTTTAATAATTAACCAATACAAAAATAACCCCTTAGGGCTTTTTATACACCAATCCCATTTATCTAAAATCACAATTCCACCTTTCGAAAAACAACAATTAACATGGCGCAAATTCCCTTCGCACACACCCATAACCATACAAATTTGGGGGGAATATCCCCCGCACTGATGTTCACCCAAAAATACCCCCTTACGGGAATATCACCGGTCCCAACTAACCATGTTCCCAACCACACGGGCCCGATTCCCATCCCCTTTTCCCCACTAAAATAACCAACCCCCACCCCACCCCACCCCCCCTTTAAAAAAAGAAAAAATAAAAACCCACTCCCCACAAAAACATACACATATTTTAACACTTCCCAATTGGTTTTTACCCCCTTTTCAAATTTGGTTTTTACACTTAACCAATTGTTTTACCTTTTAACCAATTTTGACTAAAACCCTTTTCACCAAAGTTTTTAAAATACATACACAAATGGGTTTACCCATAACAAATTTTTTACCCTTAACCCCAAAAAATTTTTGACCACTTTAACATAGGGTTTGTACTTCCTGGTAAAATGTTGGTTTGGTGACGCTTAACAAAGTTGGTTTGTGACTCCTTTAACAAAGTTGGTTTGTGACTCCTTTAACAAAGTTGGTTTGTGACTACTTTAACAAAGTTGGTTTGTGACTCCTTTAACAAAGTTGGTTTGTGACTCCTTTAACAAAGTTGGTTTGTGACTCCTTTAACAAAGTTGGTTTGTGACTCCTTTAACGGTGGGGGGGGGGGGGGGGAACAGTCGCACAACGCAGAAATCTGACTGTGAACCTAGAAGAAGCTCTCCTAGAGCCGAGGAAGGCACACACAATACACACATACACAACACACATACATACATACATACATACACACACACACACAACATACACATACATACACATACATACATACATACATACACACATACACACACTACACATAATACATACATACACACAACACACACACACACATACATACAAAATTACACACATACATACATCATACATACATACATACATACATACATAACATACATACATACACACAATACATACAACATACAAACATACATACACATACATACAACACACACAAAACACACACATACACTTACAACATACACACCCCATACACAATACATACATACACACACATACATAAAACATACATACACATACTTACACACATACACATAAAATACACACACATACATACATACACACACATACATACATACACACACACACAAAACACATACATACACATACATACACCCCATACACATACATACACAACTTTACATACATACAAAACACACACCACATACAACACACACAAAACACACACATACATACATACACACACACACACATACATACACAACACATACATACACACACACATACATACACACATACATACATACACACACACACACTACAACATACATACACACACACATACATACACACACACACCCACATACAAAACCACACACATACATACACACACACATACATACACACACACATACATACACATACACATACATACATATACAGCACCTTGCTGAAAATCATTATCAAGTAGGGATGTTACAATCACTTAAAGTAAATAAAAGTAAGCTGCCCAAGCTGCCTGGATACTATTATCCACCTGTCTATCAGCAAGTCGATGCTGTAACAAAAATCAGTGCAGCCATATACATTCAGGAAGGGGTGGATTACTGCATGTGTCCTTCACCAGTGCCTAACCAGATCCCAGATATACATTCATGTGCAGCACGAGTAAGGTTTGGAAAGAATATAATAATAAACACTGTGTCTGTATATCTGCCCAAGGGACCAAATGAACTGAATACTGAGTGGATACACAACCAAAAGAAATGAAAAGTGGTTCATAGCAGGAGATTTTAATGCACTTGCTCCCTTCGGGGAAATAAAGAATGTAGAAAATATCTCATAATCGATTTGTAGAAAACATAGTCGACTCTTGTCTATGCTTGCTAAATGATGGCAGTGTCACAAGAATCCCAGACATTGCTAGTCACAAAACATCAGCCTTTGATCTGTCATTTGTGTCTCCTGCATTAGCTCCAGAGTGTGAGTGGTCAACATTTAAAAGACACCCTTGGCAGTGATCACCCGCCTATTATCACAACTTTTTGTGGAACAACAACTTTCTGTGACACTCAGAAAGACAAAATCCCAAATTTAACTATAAAAAAGCTGATTGGCAGAAGTTTGAAGACATCCTTGCAGTTTACAACCTGACAGCTTTGACACTGACAACATTGACCACTTTTATTCCAGTTTTACTGAGACCATTCTTAATGCTGCTACTTTATCTATCCCCAAAATCAATAGGGTAAAAAATAAATAAACATCAGGGAAATATCTGAGGGGACACCAGCATGTGAGGAAGCAGTTAAAAATAATGCTCAATGTATAAAATTTATCTAAAAAATAAAACATCAGAAAATAATGTAAAAAACAGAAACAAGCAAAAAATTCATTGTAACCTTGTTGTAGCTCAGGCTAAGAGACAGTTTTGGACTTTTTTTTGTACCACCGAAATTTTCAAATCATAAGGCCCTTAAAAAGGGTTTGTGGGAAAAATTTCATGAAATAAAAAAAAGGCGTTAGCTTACCAACTTGTCCAGTGAGACGGGAAAACAAAGAATTCCCATCAAATTTAGAAAAGGCAGAGGCGTTTGCAGATATGTTTTCAAAATCGATGCGTCTTGAAGGATTGTCACTTAAGTGTAGGAACTATAGAACAGAAGAGGAAAATAAAACAGAGTATAAGACCCAATCTCTGACAACAGTTCATGCATTAATGCTCCAATTTCAGTGGATGAGTTAGAAAATGCTTTACTGTCTCTTTCTACAAAGAAAACATCTGTCGGTTTAGATGCAGTTTCTAATGACATGCTAAACATCTACCAGCAAACTTTATTTTTCTACTACATAAACTGTTCAATAAATGTTGGATTAAAGGGTTTTTATGCCAGTGGATTGGAATCAATCTATTGTCATTCCTATTCATAAACAGGGAAAACCCAGAACAGACAAAACTAGCTACAGTCCAATTGCTTTGACCTCACACACTGGCAAGCTAATGGAGAGGAATTATTCTTAAAAGGCTGATGTACTTCTGTGATAAAAATAAAATAATCCCGTAATCAAGCGGGTTTTCGAAAAGACAGATCTGCCATAGATAAACTTGGTTAAGCTTTCAACGCATATAAAAATTCAGTTTGCAAGAAGAAAGAACGTTCTTGCAACATTTTTTGATATAAAAAGGGCGTATGATCAAGTTTGGCATGCTAAGTTGCTGTGTAAACTAAAGGATCTGGGTTTTTCTGGGCATTTTTATAATTATATTAAAAGTTTTTTGACTAGTAGCTAAATCATATTCTAGTTTTAGATCTCTTCATATGGGACTTCCCCAAGGTTCTGTAATATCGCCTCTCTTATTTAATATTTTGCTGCATGATCTTCCTATGAAATTGTCGAAGGAAGTAGTCTTAGTACAATATGCAGATGATATATGTATGTGGATGAATGTTTCCATGAAACGAAACACACCAAAAAAGAGCGTTAAACTACATTAAAAAGGTATACCGAACAGCTTAATAACATCGATAATTATATGCTCGAAATGGTTTTAAACTTTATCCACAGAAAAAACGTACACTGTGCTTTTTAACAATGGGAAGTAATCCAGATGACCTACCAGCATTTAAAAATTGGGACCAACATGATTGAGTATAAAGACACCGTAAAGTTCTTGGGTGTTATTCTCACTTCAAAAGCTAACTTGGAATGCACATATCGAAGAGAATTTAACTAAAGCAAAGAAAGGCTTAAACTTTTGAAGATGTAAGAAAAACAGTTCTGGGGCCAAGACAAAATTAAATATGAAATATTTAGCTACATCCCTTATTCGTTCAAAATTATCGTATGGTCAAGAGGCCCTTTTTCAGTGCGCCTAAGTATTTACTTAAAAAGTTACAAAGTATAGACTGCAAAGCATACAGGCGGGCTTTTGGGTGTGCCTTATCACGCCTCAGCCCGGGAAATATAACGAAGTCGGCATGTTGCCTTTAGATGATTACCGTCAACTGGCATGTGCTAAATATTTGCTTAGAAACAAAACGACAGAAAACTTTATTTCAGAAGAAAAAAAGTAAATCAGAGTTTAATTTTCCTAAAAGAGCAAAATTTATATTCCTCTTTAATGCCCATCAGTACATATGTGTCTGATCTGGTACAAAACTCTGAAGTCAATCACACAGCATGGACACACGAGAAACAATCTTACCTTGCCCATCATGGGAGATGAAATAAAGCACACTTGATATAGAGGTGTCTAATGAAAACAAGAATGACAACCAGAATATAATGGTTGCTGATGTCCGACCCCACTTTCCATCATAAATATTTTGACCATTTACAAATTTTACAGACGGATCACGTCTAGATAATCCAAGAAACAGGTTCTGCTTTTGTTATACCAGCATTAAAAATTAAAAATTCATATTATGTTGGAACATCACTCGATATTTACAGCAGAACTTGTAGCAATACTAATGGGTCTTACTTATATTTTTGATTTGCCGTTGTGTTTTTTCCCAAAATTTTTCTTTGTGTTGTTTCTAAATCGGCATTTTATGCTTTAAAATCACCATGTTACAAGAAAACTTCGAAAATCAATTAGAGTTAAGCATGTAATACATCTCTTAACCTTAAAGGGCATAAGTGTGAATTTTGTTGGGTGCCTTCACACACTTTGGGGTTTTTTTCCAATGAGTGGGCGGATAGAGCTGCCAAAAAGGGTGCAAAACATGGATGGGATGCAATAGAATTGCATGTGCCTTTATCCTTACAAGAAGGGGCATAGGCTACTAAAAACAAAAATCATGGAGAAAGGTCATGAAAGTAATCAGCAAAATGAGAGACTTTTAACTAGAACTGCAATCAATACCGATAATTTAACAGTGGGGAACCATTCAGAAGTTAGTACAAGTTTTTTACGTCAAGGAGAATTAATACTTTATTCTATAGAATGAAACTAAATGCCCTGATAACCAAATTCAGCAAAAATGGTAAATGCCTGTGTGGTGAAATATCACAATACTCATATACTTTTTGACTGCCAAAAGTGTAAAACCTTCATGCCCCATTTTTCTGAAAACTCCCTCACTAGCATATTCAGTAATCAAAACTGGCATTTGAAATTGTGAAAGGTCTTTGTCACAGTCCCATAGGACATTTGTTATAGTTACATTAACGTTAATGACTTGTTTTTTTGTTTGTTTGTTGTTGTGTATGTGTATTTTTTTTTAATTCCTGTTGATTGCCAAGTTTCTTTTCTAGATTTTTGTTTTTAAAACAACACATCCACATCTACCGGTTGTTTTTTTGTGGGGTTTTTTTTTTTTTTGGGGGGGGAGCGCTAATATCACTAAAAGTGAAACAGACGTAAAATTGAACTCAACAAACACACACATACATACACATACATACACACACACATACAACACATACACACACACATACACATACATAACACACAAACACACATACACACATACATACACACATCCCCACACACATACATACACTATACATACAAAACACACACACATACACCACACATACACACACACAATACACACACATACATACACACATACACACACACATACATACACACTACACACACACATACATACACATACACACACTACATACACACACATACATACATACACACATACACACACCCCATCATACACCCCACACACACATACATACACACCCACATACATACACACACACATACATACACACACACATACATACATAAAACACACACATACACACACACGCACACATACACAAACACACACATCACCAACATACTACACATACACACACACACACACACACACAAACAAAACATACAACACCACACTACACACACACATACATCAACACACAATAATCACACATACATACACACACACACACACATACATACACACACACAAAACAAACCACACACACACACACATACATACAACATACGCACACATACAAACACACACACACACAAACACACACACAACACATACACCACACACCACACTACAATGCGCACAAACACCACCATACCAACCACGCACGCACGCACACACACGCACACACACATACCACACACACACCCCCACATAAATACACACATACACACACACAACACATACATACACACCCACTACAACACGCACGCACACAAAACACACATACAACACCACGCACATACATACATACACGCACGCACACAAACACCACACACATACACACACGCATGACACAACCACACACACACACACATCCACAACACACACACACACCACACACACACACACACACAAACACACACACACACCAACACACAACACACACAACACCACACACCTTACACAACACACACACATCACACCATACACACAACACACACACACACACACACACACACACACACACACACACACACACACACACAAAGAAAGAAAGGATGCACAATGAGGGACTGCTGCTGTGGGCAGATGTCAACACTGGGCGTAGCCACCAGTCCCTCGGTGTGGATGGGCGGGAGAGGGAGGGGGTTCGCTCCTCCGCTCCCTCATTCTGCGGCTGCTGGGGTCACTGCTGCCTCCGTGCTGCCACCTGGATTTGCAGGTATGTGTCCGACGGACGCTGTGGCCGAGTGGGAAAGACGGCTGGACTCCAGTCCCGTGTGTCCCTGAAGTCGAGGGTTCCAGTCTCGGTCGCGGCGCCTGGTGAACGAGAGGGAGGAGGAGGGAGGAGGGGGGGGGGGGATTGTTACCGTCTCCCAAGTCATCTTCCAAGTGCAGACCTGCCATTGCCTTCGCGCGCGACGATGTACGCCGGGCAGAAGATGAAATACGCACGTTAAAGATCCCATCGTTCATGTCGGCGCTGCTTCGTGGGTTACGGAAACGTTCCCAGCGTACATGCCTGGAAGTCGGAATGCGGCTACCTTCACGGTGGGCGAACACGGTGGCTCGGGCAAAGTCTCCCCTTTGGCCGGCGAACCGCAGAGCTGAAGAGGAAGAGAGAACCGAAAGAAGAAGAAGAAGAAAAAGAAAGCCACAAAAAAAAGAAAAAAAAGAGAGAGAATGGTTAGCTCCCAGCAGGAGAGCCATGACATGCAGGCGCGCATGGACACGCTAACACGCAGGCGCGTGAGCGGTTGGTTAACTGTGGTGGGGAATGAGGGGGGGGGGGGGGGGGGGGGCAGCCTGAACAGGTAGGTGACTTGCGTAGGAATGCGTGTTGGAGGAATTAAACCCCCACCCCCCCCCTCCCTGCTGGCGTCCCCCTTTGGCTGAGTTCGCACAGGACCCTCTTTTTGTTGTGTGTCTTTTTTTTTTTCTTTTCCCTTTTTCTTCTTCTTTATCCCCCCCCCCCTTTTTAAAAATTTTAAAAAATTTTATTTGTTATTTTTCCCACATTCCTCGGCTGGAGCTCCGAGGTTTCAGTGATTGTGAGATGTTGTTGTTGTTGTTGTTGTTGTTGTGGTGAGTATGTGACCATTCTCCCGCCCTGCCCATTCAGGTTGCCGCATTCTGACTTTGGGGATGGTGTCTAAACACGGCACCTGTGTGCGTGCGTTTTTGAAAATAATGTGGTCGTTCGATCCTACCGGCAGGAAATGGACTACTCTTCCGAAAGGCGGAACGGGTTTTTGATGTGTGTGCAAGGTGTTCTGCGTGCATTCGCACAGAGGGCTTCAGTTTGTAGTCTCATCCGAAGGACTTTGACGTTCAGTTCAATTTTCTCGTCAATCTGGGAAGAAAGGGCGAGGCTGGGAATCGAACCCAGAACCTTGCGGTGTACTTGTTAGGCAGGTGAGCGTCTTAACCATCCTGCCACCTTCTTCCTTCTTGCTTGTGTGATTAAGAGAAGCGTGGCAAAGAGAAGGAGCTCTGCAAGTCATGTACACTCACTACCAATACAACAACGATCAGTCAGTCCAAATTTGTTATGCCTCTGCTGATCCTGTAGACTCAGCAAGTAACAAGTTCTATAAAAAAAACAACAACAAAAAACATGCCGAGGGAAGTAAATCCACAACACATGCTCTCCCACTGCAAACGTAATCTAAAAAAACAACAACCCATTTTTCTCTCCAAATACAAAAAAAAAAAAAAAAAGCAGAAAAAATTCCAGACAATCACTGCACCCAAAACAGTCATTGTTTTCTGTATGCAGTAACTGATGTTTTCTGTATACAGTAACTGATGTTTTCTGTCTGCAGTAACTGATGTTTTCTGTCTGCAGTAACTGATGTTTTCTATATGTAATAACCGATGTTTTCTGTATGTAATAACCGATGTTTTCTGTATGTAATAACTGGTGTTTTCTGTATGTAAGAACTGATGTTTTCTGTCTGCAGTAATTGGTGTTTTCTGTATGTAATAACTGATTTTTTTTCCTGTCTGCAGTAACTGAGGTTTTCTGTCTGCAGTAACTGATGTTTTCTGTATGTAACAACTGATGTTTTCTGTATGTAATAACTGGTGTTTTCTGTCTGCAGTAACTGATGTTTTCTGTCTGCAGTAACTGATGTTTTTTGTCTGCAATAACTGATGTTTTCTGTATGTAACAACTGATGTTTTCTGTATGTAATAACTGGTGTTTTCTGTATGTAACAGCTGATGTTTTCTGTATGTAACAGCTGATGTTTTCCTGTTCTGTAGTAAACTATGTTGTTTCTGTATGTAACAACTGATGTTTTTGTATGTAGTAACTGATGTTCTCTGTATGTAACAACTGATGTTTTCTGTATGTAGTAACTGATGTTTTCTGTAACAACTGATGTTTTCTGTATGTAGTAATTGGTGTTTTCTGTATGTAACAACTGATGTTTTCTGTATGTAGTAACTGATGTTTTCTGTAACAACTGATGTTTTCTGTATGTAGTAAGTGTTTCTGTAACAACTGATGTTTTCTGTATGTAGTAATGGTGTTTCTGTATGTAACAACTGATGTTTTCTGTATGTAGTAACTGATGTTTCTGTATACAACTGATGTTTTCTGTAAAACTGATGTTTTCTGTCTGTATGTAACTGATGTTCTCTGTATGTAACAACTGGTGTTTTCTGTATGTAGTAACTGATGTTTTCTGTAACAACTGATGTTTTCTGTATGTAGTAATTGGTGTTTTCTGTATGTAACAACTGATGTTTTCTGTATGTAGTAACTGATGTTTTCTGTATGTAACAACTGATGTTTTCTGTCTGTAGTAACTGATGTTTTCTGTATGTAACAACTGATGTTTTCTGTATGTAGTAATGGTGTTTTCTGTATGTAACAACTGATGTTTTCTGTATGTAGTAATTGGTGTTTTCTGTATGTAACAACTGATGTTCTCTGTCTGTAGTAACTGGTGTTTTCTGTATGTAACAACTGATGTTTTCTGTATGTAGTAACTGGTGTTTTCTGTATGTAACATGATTTTCGTATGTAGTATTGTGTTTTCTGATGTAACAACGATGTTCTCTAGTCAGCAGTAACTGTGTTTTCTGTGGTAACAAACTGATGTTTTCTGTTGCAGTAATGGTGTTTTCTGTATGTACAACTGATGTTCTGTATGTATAATTGGGTTTTCTGTATGTAAAAACAGAACTGATGTTTTCTGATGTAGTAATTGTACAGAGGGAGGGAGTCAAAGTCAGCCAGCAGAGGATCGTGTTCACAGCTCGGTCATACCCCAGAATAGGTTACGATCGACTTCAGATTGTCTCACTTCAAAAACCCTTCACGAGCTTAACCATCCAAAACCGCTTACCCGTAAATTGTGTCTGAAAATGAATTCTACAAGCGTACGGTTGCATGCACGAAAGTCTCGCCACCCCCCCTGAAAAAAAAGAGCAAAAAAAAAAGTCAGAAAATTCACAACATCAAAAACTTTAAACCACCCAAAACTCTGGCAAACAGAACTTTTACACCAGCAAAAACTTAATCCACCAAATCTCTGGCAACCAAATTCAAAATGGCGTCCAGGGACTAGCCTACCGGAAGAGTCTCCTGTTGCAGCTGCATTGTGGGATTTGCGATAGTGAAAGTGAAGGCTGTTGGCCTACCCCCAGCTGCATTGTGGGATTTGCGATAGTGAAAGTGAAGGCTGTTGGCCTACCCCCAGCTGCATTGTGGGATTTGCGATAGTGAAAGTGAAGGCTGTTGGCCTACCCCCAGCTGCAACACTCGCAAACAGTCGCCTGCGTCTGCTCTCCAGCAACCCATGTATCTCTCTCTCCTTTCCCTTCTGTGATAAGGGTGAAGCGTTGGATTTAGACAGGCCTGGGGGGGGGGGGGGGTGGATGGGTGGGAGGGGGGGAAGAGGTATAGGAGGATGATTGTGAGATGTGGGTGAAGGGAGGGGATGTGGGTGATGTTACTGCTCTTGTGTTCTCCCTGGGAAGTGATTTTTATGTGGAGAAATCTGTTGTAACTGATGGCGGTATGCAATACATTGTGATACATTGCAATTCAATATAGTACAATTCAGTGCAGTACAGTACAATGCAATACAAAGAGAACGGGATAGCTCAGTGGTCACAGCACTCGCTTCCCCCCAGCCAAGGTTAAGCAGGGTTGAGCGTAGTTGCCAAGGGCATGGGTGACTGTTCATGCACCACAGCTTCAGTACAGTACCCCAGTTCACCCAGCTGTAAATGGGTACCTGCCCTCTTTAGGGTCAGGGAAGGTAAAGCAGCGAGGGAGAGGAGATGGGCGCCGCCTTCAAGATGCTGGCCCCTAGAGAAGTTGAGGTCTCTGACACCTCGTTCCCCAATGATAGCACAGGTTATGGGAACACCTTTACTTTTAAAAAATAGTTTAGTACTCTGCATTGCACCACACTGCTCGGCACTGCAACTCCTTACAATAGAGTACAGTACAATGCAGTGCACTGCACAATACAAAACAACACAACACATTATATCACAATACACTAAAAAGACAGTGCAAGATAAAATCACAGAACACAACACATAACACTAATACAACACAAGTCCAGCTGGAAGTGAAGAAACGGCTCACAGAAATTGACGGGGAAAAAACCACCAACACAAAACCAGACCCTAGAAGAAAGCCCAACAACAACACCATCACCCCCCCCCCCCCTCCTCCCCGAGGGGATGCCGGGGGCCTATCAGTATAAACAGCATCCCCACATTCTGGAAACTCTGTGCTAGAAATGTCCTCTTTTCTATCACTCTCTTTGTTTCTGCCTTGTTCCTTTTCTTCCTGTCACCTCCTTCTTGTCAATTTTCTGCCTTCTTGGTCCATTCTCCTGCCGTTTTTCCAGAAAGAACTTAAAAGGTAACTATTCTCTCTCGTGCCGAAGTCGGATGCGCTGGGTCTGACTTGTCGGGCGCTTAACGGCAGCGTGACGCATTTTCGCTCATATAACAGACCAACAATAGTTGCTGTCTGAGCGTTCGACGAAGAAGAAGCCCCCCCCCACCCCACCCCTGCGCCAAAACAACAACAAAAAAACCCCTACCAAAATCTGACCATTTCTTACATGTTTCAGCGTTGAACCCAGCAGGGGGCCTCAGCGTCCACAGCTCCTCCTCCTCCGACCATCCCCCAGCCAGAGGCCTCGCTCGGGTCGGCCGTGGACTCAAGCCCACGACCCAACCCGCGCCACTCCCCACCGGCAGGGGAGGAGGAGTCGCCTTCGGGCACGGAGCGACGCCTCCACCACACGCCAGCCCTCCCAGAATGCCCGGGGTGGGAATGAATCCCGACGACCTTGAGAGGTCAGAGGCTGGCGGGCCGAGCTCTGCGGGAAGGGGCTACTCCCCCGGCACGGGTCGGCTGCCACCAGGGGTCGCCGCGCAGGGGGCGAGGTCGCCGTGTGGATTTGGAGAGTTGGGACGGCCCCGAGCGCTAAGGCGAGTCCTTGGGAGGATGGCCGGCCACTCCAGGGCGGAGCTGACCCCTGGCCTGACCCGCCACGCAGTGAACAGCGCCCCCCCTGCCTGGAGACTGGCCTCCCCTCGTTGCCCGCCGCCTCTCGAGGCAGCCAAGGGGATGGAGGGAGGGGAGTTAATCCTGGTTTGGCAAGGGGGGTAACCGTGGGCCGAGGGATGATGCCGTCACGAGGGAGAGGTAATACTGCCGGGGGTGCGGTAGGTGAAAGTGTGTGATGATAGAGGTGGTGGTGGTGTGGTAGGTGAAAGTGTGTGATGTAGAGTGGTGGTGTGGTAGGTGAAAGTGTGTGATGATAGAGGTGGGGGGGTGTGGTAGGTGAAAGTGTGTATGATAGAGGTGGGGGTGGTGTGGTAGGTGAAAGTGTGTGATATGAGGTGGGTGGGGTGGTAGGTGAAAGTGTGTGATGATAGAGGTGGGGGTGGTGTGGTAGGTGAAAGTGTGTGATGATAGAGGTGGGGGGGTGTGGTAGGTGAAAGTGTTTTGATGATAGAGGTGGGGGTGTGGTAGGTGAAAGTGTGTGATGATAGAGGTGGTGGTGTGGTAGGTGAAAGTGTGTGATGATTTGAGGTGGGGGGTGTGTGGTAGGTGAAAGTGGTGATGATAGAGGTGGGGGTGGTGTGGTAGGTGAAAGTGTGTGATGATAGAGGTGGGGGTGTGGTAGGTGAAAGTGTGTGATGATAGAGGTGGGGGTGTGTGGTAGGTGAAAGTGTGTGATGATAGAGGTGGGGGTGGGGGTGGTAGGTGAAAGTGTGTGATGATAGAGGTGGGGGTGGTGTGGTAGGTGAAAGTGTGTGATGATAGAGGTGGTGGTGGTTGGTAGGTGAAAGTGTGTGATGATAGAGGTGGGGGTGGTGTGGTAGGTGAAAGTGTGTGATGATAGAGGGGGGGTGGTGTGGTAGGTGAAAGTGGTGATGATAGAGGTGGGGTGGTGTGGTAGGTGAAAGTGTGTGATGATAGAGGTGGGGGTGTGGTAGGTGAAAGTGTGTGATGATAGAGGTGGGGTGGTGTGGTAGGTGAAAGTGTGTGATGATAGAGGTGGGGGGGTGTGGTAGGTGAAAGTGTGTGATGATAGAGGTGGGGGGGTGTGGTAGGTGAAAGTGTGTGATGATAGAGGGTGGGTGTGGTAGGTGAAAGTGTGTGATGATAGAGGTGGGGGTGTGGTAGGTGAAAGTGTGTGATGATAGAGGTGGGGGGGTGTGGTAGGTGAAAGTGTGTGATGATAAGGTGGGGGGGTGTGGTAGGTGAAAGTGTGTGATATAGAGGTGGGTGGTGTGGTAGGTGAAAGTGTGTGATGATAGAGGTGGGGGTGTGGTAGGTGAAAGTGTGTGATGATAGAGGTGGGGGTGTGGTAGGTGAAAGTGTGTGATGATAGAGGTGGGGGGTGTGGTAGGTGAAAGTGTGTGATGATAGAGGTGGGGGTGGTGTGGTAGGTGAAAGTGTGTGATGATAGAGGTGGGGGTGTGGTAGGTGAAAGTGTGTGGATGATAGAGTGGTGGGGTGGTGGTAGGAAAGTGTGTGATGATAGAGGGGGTGGGGTGTGGTAGGTGAAAGTGTGTGATGATAGAGGTGGTGGTGTGGTAGGTGAAAGTGTGTGATGATAGAGGTGGGGTGTGTGGGAGGGGAAGTGTGTGATGATAGAGGTGGTGGTGGTGTGGTAGGTGAAAGTGTGTGATGATAGAGGTGGGGTGGTGTGGTAGGTGAAAGTGTGTGATGATAGAGGTGGTGGTGGTGTGGTAGGTGAAAGTGTGTGATGATAGAGGTGGTGGGTGTGGTAGGTGAAAGTTGTATATAGAGGTGGGGTTTAGGTGGGTGGGGTGGGGGGGTTTGGTGGGGGGTTTTTGTGGGGTAATGTTATGTAGGGTTTGGGGGGTTGGGGGAAATGGGGTAGGGGGGTGGGGTTGTGGTGGTGGTGGTGTGTAAAATTTTTGGGGTGGGTTGATATGGGGGTTTTTGGGTTTTGTAATTGATGAGGTGGTTTTTAAATGTTTGGGGAAAAGGTGGGGGTTTTTGGTAGGTGGTGTTGTGTGGGTTGGGTTTTGGGTGGAAAAATTTGTTGTGGTTGGGGGTGTGGGAAAATTGTTTGTGGGGGGGGTTGGGGGTGGTGTGTGTGTTAAAATGGGGGGGTTGGGGTTTAAAAATGTTGTGTGATTTTTGTTTGGGGGGTTTTGGGTTGGGGGGGGGGTTTTGGGGTGGTAGTGAGTGGGGGGGGGTGTTGGTGGGGGTGTTTTGGGGGGGGGGGTGGGTGGTAAGGTTTGATTTGGTTGGGGTGGGGGTTTTGGGATTTTAAAAAAGTGGTTTTTTGTAAAGGGGTTTTGGGGGGGTGGTGGGGTGTAAAAGTGTTATGAAAAGGGGGGGTTTGGGTGTGGGGTTGGGGATGAAAGGGGGGGGGGTGGTTGGGTTTGTGGTGGTGGGGGTTGGGGGGGGGTTTGTGTGGGGGTGGGGGTGGGGGGGTGGGGGTGATGGGGTGGGGTGGGGGTGGGGTGTGGTTGGGAATTTTGTGGGGTAAAGTGGGGTAGGGGGGGGGGTGGTGGGGGAGGTAGTTGTGGTATTGGGGGTGGTGTTTTGGGGTTTTGGTGTGTTTTGGGTTTAGGGGTGTTGTTGGGTTGTTTTGTGGTGGTTGTATTTGGGGGGGGGTTTTTGGGTTTATGGTTTTTGGGGGGGGTGGTGGGTGGGTGGTTTTTGGGGGTTGGTTTTTGGTGTTGGTTGGGGGTGGGGGGGTGTTGGTAAAATTTTTGGTGTGGGGGTGGGGTGTTTAAAGTTTGGTTTGGGGGTTTGGGGTGGTTTGTTTGGGGTGGGGGGTTTTTTTTAAAAAAGTTTGTTTTTATGAAAAAGGGTGGGTTTGGGTGGGGGGGCCCTGGTAAGGGGGGGGTGGGGGTATTAAAGTGGAAAAATTTTTTTGGTATGGGGGGTTGGTTTTTGGGGGGTTTGGGGTTCTTGTGTTGTCGGGGGGGGGTTTGGTGGGGGTTGTTGTAATTTTGGGGGGGGTTGGTTTGTGTTGGGGGGGGGGTGTTTTGTAAAAGGGGTTTGGGGGTGGGGTGGGGTTTGGGGTTAAAAAGGGGGGGGGTTGGGGGTGGGGGTTTTTTGGTGGTTGAGGGGGGGGGTTTTAGGAAAATTGTGGGTTGGGGGTTGGTGGGGTTTTTGGGGGGGTTGGGGTAAAAGTTTTGTGGGGGGGTTGGGGGTTGGTGTTTTTTGGGGGGGGGGGTTTTTGGTTGTTTGTTGTTTTTGGGGTGAAAATTTGATGATTTTTGGGGTTGGGGTGTGGTTTTTTGGTAGAGGGGGGGGGGTGTTTTGGGTGGGGGGTTGTTGTTTTATCTTTTTGGGGTTTGTTTTGGTTTTGGGGTTTTTTAAATGTTTTTTTTGTTGTTTTTTTGTGTTTGTTGGGTTTTTTTGGTTTTTTTGTTTTGGTTTTTGGGGTTGTTGTTGTGTTGTTGTGAGTGGGGGGGGTTTTGGTGGTGTTTGGTGGGTGGGGGGGGTGTGGTATTGGTGTTTTTTGGATTGGGGGGGGTTTGGGGTTAAAAGTGGTGTGTGGGTGGGGGTTGTGGATTTTGTTTGGGGTGGGGGTTTTGTGGTTTGTTGGGGGTTTTTGGTTTGGTTTGGGTGGGGGTGGGGGTTGGGGTGGTTTGGTGGGGGTTTTTTTTTGGGTTTTTTGGGGTTGGGGGGGTTGTGGTATGGTTTTTTGTAATTGGTTTTTTGGGTTTGTTGTTTTGGGGGGGTGGGGGTGTGGTGGAAAATGTTTTGTTGGGGGGGGTGGTTTTTGAAAGTTTGTGATGGGGGGGGGGGGGGGTTGGTAGTGGTGGGTTGTGGGTTGGTTTGGTGGTGTTTTTTTTGTTTGTTTTGGGGGGGTTTGTGGGAAATGTTTTTGGGTGGGGGTTGGGGGATTTTTTGGTTTGGGTTTGGGGGTGGTTTTTTTTTGGGTTGGGGGGGGGGTGGAAAATGGTGTGATGGGTGGTGTGGGGTGTAAAAAGTGTTATGTAGGGGTTTTTGGGGGTTTTCTGTTTTGGTTGGGGTTGGGGGGGGTTTGGGGTTGGTGGTGTTTGATTGGGGGGGGGGGTTTTTTGGTGGAAAAGTGGTTTTGTGGGGGGGGTTTTAGTGGTTGTATTTGGGGGGGGGTGTTGGTGGTTGTTGTGTGGATTGTTTTTTAAAATTTGGGTTAAGGTTGGGGGTGTGGTGAAAATTGTGATTTTTGTTTAAAAAAATTTTTGTGTGATGGGTTTTGTGGTGGTAAAATTTTATTGGGTTTGGTGGTGGTTGGATGTGGTTTGTTTGGGGGGTTTATGGTTTTGGGGGTAAAATGTGGGGTTTAGGGTGGGGGGGGGTAGGGTAATTTTTTGGGGTTTAAGGGGGGGGGTTTTTTGGGGGGTGTTGTTAGGGGGGTTTTTTAGGGGGGTTTATAAAAGGGTGGTTTTGGTGGGGTTGTGTTGATTTTTTGTGGGGGGTTTTTGTGTGAAAGGGGGGGGGGGGTTTGGTAGTAATTTGTTTTTTAAGGTTTGTTTTTTTTAGTTTTTTTTGGGGGTTGGGGTGATGATTTTTTTGTGAAAGTTTTTTTGGAGTAAGGGGGGGTTGTTATAAAATATAAAGGGTTGTGGTTAATTTGTTTTTGGGGGGGGTTGTGGTGGTAAAAGGTGTGAGATGATGGGGGGGTTTAAAAGGTGAAAGTGTGTGTTTAGATTTTGGGGGGGGTGTGGTAGGTGAAAGTGGGATGTAGAGGTGGGGGGGGGTAGGTGAAAGTGTGTGATGATAGGGGTGGTGGTTGGTAGGTAAAAGTGTGTGTGATAGAGGTGGGGGTGGGGTAGGTGAAAGTGTGTGTGTAGAGGTGGGGGTTGTGGTAGGTGAAAGTGTTGTTATAGAGGGGGTGGGGTGTGGTAGGTAAAAGTGTGTGATGATAGAGGTGGGGGGGGTGTGGTAGGTGAAAGTGTGTGATGATAGGGGTGGGGGGGTGTGTGGTAGGAAAGTGTGTGATGTAGGGTTGGGGGGTGGGGAGGTAAAAGTGTGTGTGAAGAGGTGGGGGGGGTTGGGGTTTTAGGTAAAAAGTGTGTGATGATAAGGTGGGGTGGTGTGGTAGTGAAAGTGTGTGTGATAGGGGGGGGGGGTGTGGAGGTGAAGGTGTGATTAGAGGTGGGGGGGGGGGTAGGTGAAAGTGTGTGTTTAAAAGGTTTTGGGGGGGGTGGTAGGTGAAAGTGGTGATGATAGAGGTGGGGGGGTGTGGAGGTAAAATTGTGGTAAGGGGGGGGTGGTTGGGGTTGAAAGTGTGTGGAAAGGGGTGGGGGGTTTTGGGTAGGGAAAGTGTGTATGAGGGGTGGGGGGGTGTGGGGGGGGGGGGGGGGGGGGGGGGGGGGGGGGAAAAGGGGAATGGAGCTTCGTCAGTTTGCCCTTTCCCACCCAAATCTGTGGAAGTAAAGGGGTTGCCGGGTGGGTGGGGAAGTTGTTGGTGTTTTTATTTCAGCGGGGACTGAGTTGAAGATTTGACTTGTAGTCTGTAAAGCCCGTGGCTGGAACGTTGGTTTTTCGAAACTGCATTTTCCCACAGCCCCAAGCGGATTGGCTGAACGGAAAGCCCTGTGACTGGGTATTGGGGTGTTCTTTTCAAAGTTGAAAGGAGAGGAGTTGAGAAAGAGTGGGTTGGGATAAGTGCTGTTTGTGTTGGTGTGATTTTTTGCCACGTGTGTTAAAAACCCGAGATTTCTGTTCTTTCTGCAGGGGAATAGTTGGGTGCATTTTGTTCCCTCATTTGTTTGTTTTGTATTTTCGAAGGCGTTGATCATTTAAAAAAAAAAAGTTTATGAATGCGTTTTCGTTTGATTTTTTCTTCTTTTTTAAAAATCTATCTTTATTTGAGGAAAAAGGAAAAAGCCTCTTGTTTTTTTACATCCAGCCCGGGGTATGCAGTTGTGTAATTTTTGTCACCCTTTTCCCCTCGGTGACAAGGGCCCTACTTTTGGGTTAAAGCGGAAGGGCTTTATGTGGCGCAAGATGTTTGTGTGCGTGCGCACATGGGACCTCGGTTTTAGTCTCATCCGAAGGACTTGTGGTGTGTGTGGGGGTTTTATTGTGGGGTTTTTTTTGTGTTGTGGTTTTTTTATGGTTGGTTTTTTTTTGTGTGTGTGTGTGTTTGTTTATTGTGTGGGTTTTTTTTGTGTTTTTTTAAAATCTAAAGTCAGTTGTTTTGTAAAGGAAAGAAAAGCGAGCGAGAGAGGGGAACTGTGAAGAAATTTTTCTTCTCTTTTTTCTTCTCTATGTCTTCGTCTTCTTTTTCTTCTTCTCTTCTTCTTCTTCTTCTTCTTCTTCTCTTCTTCTTCTCTCTTCTTCTTCTTCTTCTTCTTTTCTTTCTTCATCTTCTTCTTCTTCTCTCTATGTCTTTCTTCTTCTATTCTTTCTTCTTCTCCTTCTCTCCTCCTTCTTCTTCTTCTTCTCCTTCTTCTTCTTCTTCTTCTCTCTTCTTCTTCTTCTTCTTTCTTCTTCTTCTTCTTCTTCTTCTTTTTCTTCTTCTTCTTCTCATGCCTCGGCTAGAGCTGTGAGGGTCGTCATCTATGGTGATATTTTTGTGCCATTAAGGAAGCCCGCATTCGACTTCAGGCATGATGTCTAAACACAACCACCGGTGTATGTGGTTTTTTAAATTTTTAAACAATCTTGTCACCCATTCCTTTTGACACTCGGTGACCTATTCTAGATGTTCTGTGTGTGTTCGCGCATAGGGCCTCTGTTTATAGACTCGTCCAAAAGGTTTTCAGGGGGAGTAGCCTCGGTACTGATGGTTGCTCCAGGGGAAAGAAAACTCTCCTTGACCAGATGCCTTGGTGATGGCTGGAACGTGGGCTGTGAAAGTGCGAGTGCAGCGCGCTAACCACTAGGCCACCCCTCCCTCCCTCCCTCCCTCCCGTCCCTCACTTGGTTTCTAATCTGTCGAAGAGGAAATATGTCAAGAATTGGTTTTTTGCTGCAATTATGCATGTGTCTGTCTTAGAAATGTTTGTTTGGTGTTTTTAAAAAAAAAAATGTTTTGTCATCTTTTTCTTCTTCTTCTTTTTTTTTAAAGAAATGGTCCAAGGAATGTTTTTGATTTTGATGCCATTGTGCATGTGTCTTAGAAAAAAATTCTTAATTGCTTCTTTTTTTAAAATCGAAAAAATTTAAGGATTGTTGTTGACTTTGCTGGCATTATGCATGCGTCTGTCTGAGAATTTTTTTTTATAAAGTTTTTAAAAATCTTTTTTTAACTATCACAATTTAAATTATGTGTTTGCATAACATAGAGCAAATGTACATATATGTTATAAACAAGTAGGCAGAACAGTTTGCAATATAGTCAGATTATGGATACGACATTTCGATCAAGTTAAATACAACCAAACAAACCACAGAAAAAAGAATGTGGAAATGATTTAGTACACAGATCACATTTTTTCGAGAATGTCCCAAGAGATTCTTCAGTTGCTTTGCGAAAGAAGCAGTGCAGCCATGCCACTTGATACATCGGCAAATAAATGCTATCAAAAACAGTTTCTTCAAAGAGTATCTAGCCATCATCGATCAGTTGCTTGTAACATTGCCATTTAGCTGCACAAATACCCTGAGTCATGTTTGTTTTAGCAATACACGCTTTAGTTTGATATTGTCTTGTCATATGTTCTAAAAACCCGAAGTAGAGGTTCCGTTTTTTTGTACTCTAGATCTGTAAATAAAAAATGTTGCAGTGATTAATATTTCATCTAGTATTTCAACACTCTTTGATCGAGAATCAAATCCAAACAAAATCTGTTCCTTTGACAGCACTAGATCATGTGTATTGGCACAATTTTCCTGAAGAAAGCTTTGTAATTCATTCCAAAAAGGAAAAGTTTTGCTGCAAATATAGAATAAATGATCAACAGTTTCATTCTCAAAATTACAGAATGTATATTTATTGCTTTCAACACTTGAAATTTTTTCCAGAATATTATTTGTTGCTTGAATTTAGTGGATCAATCTTATCCGGAACCATTTCATTTTAATTTCTTTTATTTTATGTACTTTGTCAAAAATATTTCTCCAGTTGAGATCACCTGGTATTGCATTGTTCCATTTATCGCAACACTTTGGCTGTTTGTTATCTGCAATGAGAATGTCATAATAAGGGCGCGTTCCCTTTTTAATTGTCAAAATAAAACCCAAAGCCTTTTGAAGGTTATTTGGACTGTTACTACCTATATTAATGCCCGTTGTGCAACTTTTTAATCACTTAAACACAGCCTAAATATGTTATAACATTTTTCTTGATATTATATTTCTTCTTAAAAAGTTCATATGTCAAAAAAATTTCCACTTTTGCCAACTAACTCTGCAGTGCCATATACATCGTTGTCTATCCATTCTTTTACTTGAAAAAAGTTTCCACCAACTTAAACATTCTCGTTATAAAATATGTTTTCAGCCAGAAGATTTTCAGAATCAACAAGTTGAACTTTTCTGCTAAACATTTTGTATGCATGGAATGTATCAATCCAGAATGCATTTGAACTTCTTTCCCTAATGGGTATACAGTAGCTATATTTGTCCAGATCTTTGACAACAGGGCAAATCTCTTCAATGATAGAACTCCACTTATGAATCCTGAGTTTAAGTTTTCTTATCCCCATAAGTTTTAACCCCATTGTATACTGTTTTAGAGATGGTATTCCCAATCCTCCATGTTTTATGTTTCACTGTGTTTTTTCTCGAGATTCTCTCTTGTTTATTTTTTCACACTAACTTCAAACATAACTTCTGAAGTATATTTATATAATCATTTGGAGGATTAGGTAAGAGTATCCAGAGATATATCAGTTTGGAAAGAATAAAAGATTTTAGCACTGCCACTCTACCAATAGGTGTAATATCCCTTTTTATCCAGATGTTGAATAGAGATCTTATTTCTGTACTTTTGTTATCATAATCAAGTTTTCACATTGTGACAAGTCTGGTGTAAATCGTATTCCAGGTATTTTGAACTGTTTTGGGTTCCAGTCGTAAGAAATATATTTTTTTTAAATTTCTTCTTTTAAAAAAAAAAATTCACAGATTGTGTTTGACTATGGTGCTATTATGCATGTGTCTGTCCTGGAAATGTGTTTGTTTTGTGTGTGTGTGTTTAAATGTCAAAGATTGTGTTTGACTATGGTGCTATTATGCATGTGTCTGTCCTGGAAATGTGTTTGTTTTGTGTGTGTGTTTAAATGTCACAGATTGTGTTTGACTATGGTGCTATCATGCACGTGTCTGTCCTGGAAATGTGTTTGTTTTGTGTGTGTGTTTAAATGTCACAGATTGTGTTTGACTATGGTGCTATCATGCACGTGTGTCTGTCCTGGAAATGGTTTGTTTTTGTGTGTGTTTTAAATGTCACAGATTGTGTTTGACATGTGTTCTGCACGTGTCTGTCCTGAACCGTCGCCTTCTTACTGGGGTGGTAAGTTTTTTGGTGCTATGATCAGTGTCCTATGGGTTGTATCATTTTGGGCACTGTGATGGCCACCAGGTGGACATAGGCCTGCACTGCTGTTCCGGCATGGTGTCAGTGGTGCCTGTTTGTCAGTGTACACAGGTAGCAGCTATATGCATCTGTGAGCTGACAGCGTGTAGCCTATCTGTATCTGAGAAAGGCAATGCATGTGTTAAGGGTTCACCTGCCAGTAGTGGTCTGGTGTGCTTGCCTTTTCTGTCCAGGTGTAACAGGTAAGCAGACTGGACTACTTTGGATGCAGTCATACGGAGCTCTGTACAAGCGGTCAGACATTGATACACTGTAAGAAGAAGTGTCCAGTTTTGGTAAGAGTTAGCACCATTTGCGTGAACAGTAAACTTTTGTTATTCCGGCTCCTTTTTTTTAGAAGGAAGCATCAATCCCAAGTCTAATATGCACTGAGTGTGAACAGGCTCAATGTGAAGCCGCATCCAGATAACATCCTGTGTCGAACAGTTAAAGGAGACACTCCATTCCAAGTATAATACACAGTGTGACAGACGTTAAAGTAAGAACATCAAGTACAACATTCACTGTTGAACAAGTTAAAGTGAAGACACCATCCCCAAGTACTAATATCACTGAGTGTGAACAGACGTTAAGTGAAGAACCATCCCCAAGTACAAATGCACTGAAGTGAGGAAGGCAGTAAGTGAGAGGACAAGTCTGTTTGTATGAAGTGTGAACAGACGTTAAAGTGAAGACACCATCCCCAAGTACTAACATCACTGAGTGTGAACAGACGTTAAAGTGAAGACACCATCCCCAAGTACTAATATCACTGAGTGTGAACAGACGTTAAAGTGAAGACACCATCCCCAAGTCATAATGAGTGTGAACGACTTAAGTGAGACACCCAAGTAGAGAGTGTGGAGGGGAGGAGTAGGGGGGGGGGGGTTGGGGGGGGGGGGGGGGGACGGTCACATACGCAAAAATATCACCATTGATGAGCTCTAGCGGAAGAAAAGAAAAAAGAAGAAAGAATTGATACCCCAGGCCTGCCAAGCACTCTGCTGACTATAGTCGTAGCATAGCTGACAGCAGTTTAGCCTTCCCCAAATCTGTCCCCTTTGTTTTTTAGTCGGCGCAACAACGCTGGCTTTGTAGTTGTTCTGTGACTGACCCCATCCATTCAGCCACACCGCCACAAGCCCAACTCCACACAGCAGCAGCAGCAGCAGCAGCGCAACAGCAGCAGCAGCAACAGCAGGGGAGGGGAGCTGGCTGGCTGACCAGCCAACGCTCCCAACTATTTCTCTGTATTTCAGAAACCCACACTGTCCGGTTTGTGCGACAAAAAGTGTTCATTAGACTTCTTCTTCTTCGTCCTTTCTTGTCGTGTTTCTCCCAGGGGAGGTTTGACATTGATGAGCCTTCTCCATCTCTCTCTGTTTTGAGCTTCCTCCTTATTTATGCCCCTTTCTCTAAGATCGTCTGCAATACAGGCAGCCCAGGTTCTGCTAGGTCTTCTTCCCTTTGGTCTCTTTCCATCCACCAGAGACCTGCAAGGGTGTGTATTCTGAATGTGAGTGGCACGTGCCTCTTGCTCAAGGTACGTGGGCTAATTAATCTGTGGAGGAAAACTGAGTGATGTTCTCTTTTAGCAGATGGAGGTTTTTTTGGTGGGGGTTTTTGGGGTTGTGTTTGTTACTGTTTTAGTCGTGGTGCTTTCTGAAGATTATCCATGGTGTTTCCATGTGCTGTGTGTGCGTGCGTGTGTGTGTGTGTGTGTGTGTGTGCATGTGTGTGTTGGGGGTGGGGGAGGGGACATCCTATTGTCTGTACCAAAATAAAAAATAATGATAATAGTAATAATAATGATAATGTATGGAATTTATATAGTGCTGAAACTTGCAAAGGAACAAATCAAAGCATTCAAATCATTTACACTTATGCAATCATTCATGATTAAAAGAAAAGATATCAATATTACGCACACACACACACGCGCGCACACTCGCGTGTGCCCTTAGCAGTGATGGAGATGAGGGTGGTGCTGAAGAGTATGGATAGATGATGGAGGGAAGATCTTAGGAAGGAAATACATGTGCTTTGAGGCAGGATTTGAAAGTTTCGAATGTAGGCTTTTGGCAAAGGGACAGAGGGAGGTCATTCCAGATAGACTAGCACCCTGACCAACACTCACCGTGTTAAAGGACTGGGAAAAGACAGTTGGTTGTTAAATTTTGAGGGGGAAAAAGGGGCTTTTGGGGTACGTTAAGAATTATAAAGGTTTAATTTGTGAATAGTATCTTTTTTTGTTTTTAAAAAAAAAAACTTATGACATAGGTCTGTTTCAGAAAATCAGTACAAGTTATTTGGGTTTTTGTTTGTTTTTGATTTGGCTTTGTTGTTTTTATTTACTTTGATTTGTCTTGATCTTTAAACCAATATCACAACAAGAGTTTTCAGATTATAAACGAAGCAGAAGAGTTCCTGATTATTAAATGCTTGTATTTAATTACAGTATGTTGGGTTGTTTTTTAAAGCAAGGTAGAAGAATAATGTGTTAAAGATTTTTTTGGGTTTCTTTTTGGAGTTAAAAGAAAAGAAAATGAGGGTTGAATGGAAGATAATGCTCAAAGTTGATGCGCAATGTTACGTCACGGCATTTTGTTTGGAAAGATGCTTTGTCAATAAAAGTTGTTCCCCTTTTATTGCAAAGATGATGTGACTTCAGGTGTTGGTGGATTGTTTATGGATTTTGTTTATGGATGGTGATTGTTTGTGGGTGGTGACTGTTTATGGATGTTGTTTGTGGGTGGTGATTGTTTATGGATGTTGTTTGTGGGTGGTGACTGTTTATGGATGTTATTTATGGCTGGGTGATTGTTTGTGGTTGTTGTCTATGGGTAAAAAATTTTTTTTTTAATTACCCATAAACAACCATAAACAATCACCCACCCATAAATAACATCCATAAACAATCACCACCCACAGACATCCATAAACAATCACCACCCACAAACAACATCCATAAACAAGCACCACCCACAAACAACATCCAAAAACGATCACCACCCACAAACAACATCAATAAACAATCACGTGGTGGGTGATTGTTTATGGTTGTTGTCTATGGGTGATGGTTGTTTATGGGCTTTGTTTATGGATGGTGATTGTTTATGGATGTTGTTTGTGGATGTTGCCCATGGGTGATTGTCTATGGATAAGTGATTGTTCATGTATGTTGCTTATGGATGGTGATTGTTTACGGATGGTGATTGTTTACGGATGGTGATTGTAGTTTATGGATGGTGATTGTTTGTAGTTTATGGATGGTGATTGTAGTTTATGGATGGTGATTGTTTATAGTTTATGGATGGTGATTGTTTACGGATGGCGATTGTTTATGGATGGTGATTGTTTATGGATGGTGATTGTTTATTGTTTATGGATGGTGATTGTTTTTAGTTTGGATGGGTGATTGTGCTTGAATTTGTGAGTATTCCTGTGTTGTTGAATAAATTATGTGGTAATGTGTGTATAGATGAATGATATTTTATCGTAAATGGGTGATTGTTAACTTCTTTATGGATGTAAAAAAAAGGTAAAGGAGTCCCATAACCTATAAGGTCGTAGGGGAGCGAGGCGTCAGAGACCTCACTTCTCTAGGGCCAGCATATTGAGGGCGGCGCCCATCTCCTCTCCCTCGCTGCTTATGGATGTATAAATGTGAAATTATGAAGAGAAAATGGACATAGATGGTGGGGGTGGGAGGGGGGTGGGTGGGGGGTGTATTCACATAATTACGAGTGGGTGAAAAGGGTTTTTTTTCTATTAAAAAAAAAAAAGTTGATAGAATGTATGTCATTCATGTCAAAGTCAAACCATTTCCTCTTGTTATCTTTTCTTTGTCGGTCTAACGGACTATTATTTTCCCTCATTAAAACAAAAAAAAAAGGTATGTCGGAATGGCTGGACTGTTTTTAGTGTTCAATCCTTGGCTGGAGCTCCATATATATATATATATATGCGCGACTGTTTTTGCCCTGCACCTTGAAGGTAGCCGCATTCCACCTTCGGGGATGCATGCTGGGTATGTCTGTGTTTCCATAACCCTCCCAACGCTGACATGAATCACGGGATCTATAACGTGCATGGTTGATCTTCTGCATGTGCATGTACTCGAAGGGAATGGAGGCACTGGCAGGTCTGCACTGGAAGCTGACCTGGGAGACGGTAAAAATCCCCAGCCTTAATTAAATCACCAGACGCCGCCGCCGAGGTTCAAACCCACGACTTCATGGACAGTGTGGGATTTCAGTCCAACGGATTTGTGGTTGGGTTTGTTGTTTTTGTTTTTTTAAAATTCTTTTATATCGAGGATAATGGAATAAGCACTTATGTGCTTTTTTACATCCAGTCCCCGTGTGTATGCGGTTTTGTAAATTCTGTCATCTGTTCCCACCGGCACACAATGGTCTACTCTTACAAAAAGTGGAACAGGATTTAACGTGTGCGCAAGGTGTTCTGCGTGTGTTCGCACACGGGGCTTCGGTTTATAGTCTCATCTGAAGGACTTTGGGGGGAGAGTGGAGTCTGCCCTGATGTTAACTCCAGGGGAAAATATCCCCTTGAGCAGGAATCGAACCCGGGTTGTCAGATTGCAAGCGCAATGTTCTAACCCCTAGGCTATCCCGTCCCCTATTTGTGTGTGTGTGCACACTCGCGCATGCATGCCGTACAATCTTTTCACCATTTCAGACTATTACAGGACTCGGTACCCTTACGAAGCTTCTCTCCATGATGTACACTATAGACACACGCCAGATCCAAGTAGGCACATTAATTTAATTACAGATGCTATGATCCATGTCCGCTAGCATTCTGTGAGGTTTACTGGGCTTTGTCACAGTTCTTGATGAAACCATTGACGCTGGGGGCAACAGCAAAGTGAGAGATCAGTGGCTTTCCCTCTCTTGGAATTCTTCCATTTTACAGCTTAGTCTTTAGTAATCCACTATGACTCTGACTAGGAGGCTTGACTTGCACAGTCCTTATGTGCTGCAGCCCTGGGGCCTAGTTGGCCTTTGGAGAACATCTCCAACGCTGACTGCCCTTATGCCCACTTTGCTGAGAGAGTGGGGATGTACTGTGGGCAAGGCACCTCCACTATAATCAAATTTCTGCCCAATTTCCGAAACAGCAGCTGCCTCCTCTGCTGTTTTGGAGGTCATCGTCGAACTTGATGGACAAACATTTTTTTAAAAACCCGAAAACCCCAACATCAAACTACCAAGTGTGCATCCCGCACTCCTCTGCCAGTGTGCTGGGTTCTGCAGCTGTTGGAGCATCTGGCTCTGCTGAGTGGTTGTTTTCATAGAGCTCTCTGAGGTGAACCACCTAAGCAATGGTCTGCTGGCGGTGGTTGTGAACAACTTGCACAAATAACATAACAAAACAAAACACCAACAACCAAACCTGAGCATTGTCATCATTGACATGGGATATGTATGGAACAGACTTTCTTGATAAGTGAAAGGTGAGTTTTCATCCCACTGTGTTGAGGCAGTTACTTGTTCATTTATTTATTTATTCTTTTACTATCAAGGATAGGTGAGATGCGCTGGCACGGATCAACAAAGCTGTGGAAGTACTTGGTAGATTTGATCAAAGGACATGTGTGCTTTCAGCAGCTTTAAAACAAACAACAACAAAACCCCCAACCCATTTGTCTTTGTATTCTATCATCTGCCATTGATTTTGTTTGAGGGGGAGGGGGTAGTTTTTGTTGTTGCTGATCATGAATTAAGCTGAGCGTTGCTCAAGATTTCTCACGATAGATGTGACTTACGGAATGACTACTTTCATACCTTTTTTTTTATGATGTAAGAACCTGTGTGAATTTCCAGGGTATTGCACACAGTTTTCTTTGCCTGTTTTATAGGTGTATACATCATGGCATGCAAAATCTTCGTCTTTGGAATTGGGTATGTTAAGCTGCCTGATGACTTTCAGTCTTAATGTAGACCATTAGGGGGCGGGCCTATGTAGTTAGAGTAGATGTGGATCGGTGGTCTAGAGGTAACGCACCTGCCTAGAAAGTGAAAAGTCCGGGTGGGAAGTGTGCGGTGCAGTTTGGGCCCAAAACTTTTCCCCTATCCATTAGACGATGAGTGATGGTCTGGGTGCTAGTCTTGGATGAGATGAAAAACCGAGGTCCCATGTGTTACACATAATTAATTAGCACACGTAAAAGGACCCACGACAACAAGAGTTGTTGCTGGCAAAATTCTGTAGAAAAAAGCCACTCTGATAGAGAAACAAATACGGTTAGACAGGAAAAGAAAAAAAAGGGTGGCGCTGCTTTTGTGCTCTTCTGAACTTCCTTTCATCTTCCCTTGTTCTTAGATGAAGTCCACAACATCTGCTCCGGACTGGATCAGACTCCTTTCCAGCCTGCGCCTCCTGATCCCCAGTTCACTGGCACTCCTCTCTTTTCCTTCCACCCCACAAGTGAAAAAGAAATCGTGACAATTCTGAAAGAAATGACTATAAAATCCTGTGATCATGATCCCATACCAGCTCGTTTTCTCACAATGCATTCCACAACTTGTACCCGCTGTCATTGAAATAGTGAACTCATCTCTTCTGTCAGGAAATTTTCCATCAGCGCTAAAAACAACAATAGTCACACCTCTATTAAAAAAGCACGACCTCAACCCCAACATTCTGAAGACTATAAACCTGTCTCTAACTTACCTTTCATCTCTAAAGTACTTGAAAAATTTGTTCTAAAACAGCTCAACAACCACCTTCAATCCAATAATCTCCTTCCCCCTTTTCAGTCTGCTTATCACACCAACCACAGCACCGGAACCACATTATTCCACACTTTAGATACACTTCTACTCGCTTCTGACGCAGGGAAAATCTCCCTTCTCACTCTTCTTGACTTATCTGCAGCCTTTGACACAAAAGATCACTCAATTCTTCTTTCTCGTCTCCAAAATACGTTTGTTATTAACGCCACAGCCCTTACCTGGTTTACTTCATACCTTAGACCGATTCCAGAAAGTGTCATCAAAATTCAATAAAAACTTGTCAAACTAGAATGTGGAGTCCCTCAGGGATCAGTTCTGGGTCCTGTTCTCTTTACTCTCTACACTGCTCCACTCTCACAGATAATAAACCGCCATCATATTGATCATCATTTCTATGCTGATGATACTCAACTTCAGTGCAGTGACACTCTTGAGAAACTGCCTTCCCTCCTGAAAAACATGGCCCACTGCCTTTAAGATATTCAAAACTGGATGACTCGGAACAAGTTACAACTAAATGCCGATAAAACCGAAGCTATGCTCATAGGGACTGAAGATAAACTTTCCTCCATCACAACAACTTCAATAGAATTCGGCAGTATGTCAGTTCCTTCGTCCAAGTCTGTGAAGTATTTAGGTGTAGTTCTCGACAACACTCTTCATGAAAAAATTCATTACCCAGACCTGCCAGTCTTGCCGCTATCAATTATGGTCCATGAGCGCAATTCGCAAATATCTGTCCACTTATGCAACATCCAGGCTTGTCACATCTCTTATTCTTTCACGTTTGGAGTACAGTCATTCTCTTTTTGCTAGTCTACCAGCATCATCCATCCACTCCCTTCAACGCATACAAAACTCTGCAGCTCGACTAGTCCTGAGAAAGAAAAAATCTGAACACATCACTCCTCTTTTGCGATCTCTTCACTGGCTCCCTGTCTCACAAAGAGTGAGGTATAAGATCAATACCCTCTGTTTCAAATGTCTCCACAAATCTGCACCCCCTTATCTCTGTAACTGCCTTCACCTGTACACTCCATCTCGCTCCCTTCGTTCAGCTGCTGACACCCAGATTCAAACAAACCACTGTTGGCCATTGCTCTTTCTCTTTTTCTGGTCCATCCACCTGGAATGACCCCCCTCTCTCACTTCGCCAAAAGCCTACATTTGATACTTTCAAATCTAGCCTCAAAACGCACTTATGTCCTATCTGATGTCTTCACCTCATGTCTTCTACTTTTCAACAGCCACCTTCATCTCCACCACCCTACCTAAAATAATAGGTTGTGTGTGGGTGCTCGCTTGCTTGCTTATATTGTTGTGAGTATGTGCATGCGTGTGTATGAGCATAGATTTGATATATGTTAATTCTAATATTTTGTGGACAGTTGTATGTGTGTAAATGATTTGAATGCAAGCGCTTCGATTTGTTTGCTTTACAAGATTCAGCGCTATATAAATACCACACATTATTATTATTGTTATTATGGCAACGCGCTCTCCCCGATCAGAGCAGCCCGAATTAGACGCAGAGGAATCTGCCAGGACTTAAAGTGTAGCCTAATAAATAAATAAATGCAGGGTATAAGTGATTATGGTCATGCCGTTCACTCCCCTGACCGTAGCCACAGCTGAATGAAGAAAGGAGACAGGAAACTGAAAATCTGATCTAAAAAAAAGAATGAAGAATGACTAGGGTTTGAGTATGTTAGCAAGAAGTTATGTTTTCGTTTACTACAGGACTATAGTTTCCAGTCTCATCTGAAAGACTGGCGTGGGAAAAGAGAGGGAATCCATTTTGATTCCAGGGCAAAATCCCCACAACACAGACAGCTCAGTGGCAACCCAAACCTGCATTGACCTCAGCTTTTTGTTCAAGGTCACAAGCTTGGTGCTCCATCGCAGAGCTATTTTGGTGTGTGTGGATGTGTGTGCGTGCGTGTGTGTTGTGTGTGTGTGTGTGTGTGTGTGTGTGTGTGATATAAACAACAAACCCCCCAAACAGTACAAGGCCACAGACCTTGCAACATGCAAATGAATACAATTTATTGAATGTCAAACACACACATACATTTTTAACAGTCAACCCTCAAGTCTGACAGAGATTTTCCAAAGAGAGCAAGATCGATATCCCCCAATACCACACTAGGTAGATATACATCTAAAACGTTAATGAATACCGGGTTAAATCTAAATACAAATATTGCTAACAGAGACGAAGTATCCCCCATTCCAGCTTGGGAGGTCAAACGAGCAACGTTTGACATCAACCATATTGACCTGATAAACAATAAATAGTGATATAAATTTAGTGTCTTCTCATGCGAAAATTCATTTAGAAGAAAATAATTTCAATCATTTAAAAGTGTTTACAGATGGTTTAGTCTTGAACAACAAAGCTGGTGCCCCATACATTATACCAGATCTAAAAACTGAACATAAATTTCATCTTGGGGAGAATATATTAATTTTTTACGGCAGAACTCCTAGCAATGTCAATGGCTCTTGATTTCTTAATGGATTTTCCGACAGTTGTCTTTCAAATACAGTTTTGTGTTGACTCAAAATCAGTAATTCAAGCCATCAGTTCTATGCAGACAAAAATTAAATCTAAACTAGTCAATGAAATCTGTCATTTAGTCCATCGCCTGGCTTTAAAAGGCTCAGAACTACCATTTTGTTGGACTCCCTCTCACCCAGCTATAATCATATTATAAAGAAAAAGTTGACATTTTAGTAAAACAGGGAGCAAAGTGTTTATCAGATGTTGCAAATCTGAAACTCCATTTGTCACAGCAAGAATGCTATCAGATCATTCAAAAGGCACAGCAGAAGTTATTCCTGTGTGAGAAAAAGAGAGTTGGTTGCCTAGATGTATATAGAGAAATGGTACACCTTGAGTTTTGTGTCCAAACACATGAAACAGATTGTTACCATATAAAACAGAAACAAATTGTTACCGTATAAAACAGATAAAAACAGATTGTTACCGTACAAAACAGATTGTTACCGTATAAAACAGAGTGTACCCCTGGCCCTCCGACAGAAATGGAACTGTCTTTAGACTGGACACGTTTTTTGCATATGTAATCACAGCTTAACTGTTGAACATACACTAAATATGTCAGATGCTGAAAGACTACATACCTATTCTACCTCATTACCATCATCGGCAATTTTCACTGATCCCCTGTTGATGTATACATTTTTCAAATCGTTATTGCATTGTCCAGTTGGTTCTCTATCATGATTATTAGGGACTTTAATGACATTCTCTTTTGGTGGAATAGATTTCCTTTCATTGGTTATTGTTAGACATACGGTATTTAGTGTTCACTTGTTATTGATTATTTGGGGGTTATTTATTTATATATGTTTTGCCAGTTGTACTTAAGCACAATTCAAGAGTTGCATATTGTAGGTTTTTTTGTTATGGCAGGTCAGTCATTTCATTTCCATTTACTTGTTCACCAGTATTCAATATATGTGTGCCTCCACCCCCAAACACTGATCTACCTCCCTGCCCCACTTGTCTAATATCACAATTTGTGAAGAGACCTAAAATGAATCAAACACACACGTAGGCACGCACGCATGCACACACACACACACACAAGCACCTCCCCCCCCCCCCCCCCCCCCCCCCCCCCCCCCACACCACACACGCTCACACACACAATTTATGTTTTATTCGTTTATTTATTTATCTATTAGTTTATTCACTTACTTAGGTTCTTCTTTATTCTACTTCCCATAATTCAGTTTTTGTAGTATGTTTAAGTTAGTTTTTATTAAGTACTGTTATCTGACTTTTCTGTTATTGTTTGCCTTCTCTTGTTTAGATTACTTTTTTCCGTCTAAAATCACTAAATGTGAATAGATGTTAAACTGAAGATATCACACACACACACACACACACACACACACACACACACACACACACACACACACACACACAAAATCAAGGAGTATCAATTTATATGTTTTGTTCCTTGTGTTCGACAATGACCTCCAAGACAGCAGAGGAGGCAACTGCTGTTTCCGAAATTGGGCAGAAATTTGATTATAGTGGAGATGCCTTGGCCACAGTACATCCCACACTCTCTCGGCCAGAAGGGCATAGGGACAGTCAGCGTTGGAGATGTTATCCAAAGGCTAACCAGCCCCCAGGACTGTGCAAGTCAACCTCCTAGTCATAATGGATCACTGAAGACTAAGCTATAAATAGACTTCTGGAAATTCCCGCTGCAGTAGATCCTATCTATAGACTACACTCGGCCTTCTGCTTCCTGGTCTAGTAACAAAAATGCTTGCTGATTTTTCACTTTTTGTTTTCGTTTTTTTGGGAAGTAAATGCAATGTGTACTTGTTTTGGGGGATTGAGAAAGTAGAGTCATAAGTATGTTGGAAATGGTATCCAAAGAGGATGGATGGCTTGTGTTCCTACAGGGTTGAAGCCACACATGGGTATTTGTGGTGAGGCAGCTAGCAGACAACTGGGCTTGTGAAGGGGTAGAGTGGTTTGCTGAACAGTGGACGTCAATTCAAACCTGCCAGATTTGTGCCAAATTTCACATGAGTTTTGAGTCAGAGGCAAGTCTTTCACAACAAGTAGCTTTCATTTTTGTTTCTAGGGACGCCTTCCTCACAGCATGCAAACCCAGCATAACTGGGTCAGGGGCCCTGTGCTAAACTTGGCCCCTCCTCCTCTGACCAAGTCCCAGTGTGGTCAGTTCTTCCTGCTGTAGTCAGCACCAGCTGGGGTGGGATGGATAGCAGCTGAGAGCAGCTGAAAGTGGGGGACACTGACTGACAGCTGTGTCCTAGGTGTAGTATGAATGCAAGAGTGAACATGGATAGAGGAACAGCAGGAAAAGTCGCAACATTTAAAGGTGGTGTGTAGCCATTGACAGTGACGTAGGCCAATGGGCTTAGGCCAAGTGAGAACCAGGAAATATTCAATGTCCAACTGAAACTGGAGCTAGAAACTGACATTGTGGTGTATTCTGAGTGAAAGGTTGTGTAAATAATTATATCTGAGTGTACGAAGTTAGGTGATGAACTGAGTTTTGTTGTGAGAGGTGATCCATTCCTGAGTGAAGATGGTTGAGTAGATATAGTTTTCACCAGCCAACATCAGCCACCTATCTTATTCCTAACAGCAATAGCAAAGCTTCTCTTGGTATGTATTATAATTATCATATTAGTGAATATTGTCTGTTTGTTGTGTGCCTCCTATGAACCACTGACCATTAAAATCTGGTGTGTGTGTGTGTGTGTGTGTGTCTGTCTGTGTGTGTGTGTGTGTGTGTGTGTGTGTCTCTCTCTCTCTCTCTCTCTCTCTCTCTCTCTCTCTCTCTCCTCTCTCTCTCTCTCTCTCTCTCTCTCTCTCTCTCTGTACTTAAGTTTTAATGAGTGCCCTATTTCAATATCTTATAATTATGTGTAACAAGTATGTGTACCATTTGACAATGTGTAGATGTTTATCTTTATGATTTATTAAGTTTGGTTGTGTTATTTTTCTTGGCTCTGTTGTTGTTCTTCTTGTTGTTTGTCTGTTTTTCTCTTTTTTTATCTTCTTCTGTTGGTTTGGTTTTTCTTTCTCTTTTGTTTGTTTGTTTGTTTGTTTTGGTTAGGGTTTTTTGGGAGGTGGGGTGGGGGGTATTTTTAGGGTTTTCTTTTATTTGCTTGCTTTGGGGGGTGGGGGGGGGGGGTTGGTTGGGGGGGGAGCTGTTTTGAAAAGGGTTATTTCCCCTTGTTTTTATTGTGAGACTGTATAAGTATTGGGTTATTATTATTAAGATGTATCCCTAACGGCGGGGACTGGATGTAAAAAAGCACATGTGTGCTTATTCATTATCCTCGAAATAAAAGAATTTGTCATTGTCATTGTCATCGTCTCTCCTCTCTCTCTCTCCTCTCTCTCTCTCTCTCATCTCTCTCTCTCTCTCTCTCTCTCTCTCTCTTTCTTTCTTTAGTAGGCCATTGTATGCCTGTGGGAAGGGATGACACAATTTACAAAACTGCATACACACTCACAATTTACAAAACTGCATACACATGGGGACTGGATAAAAAAAGCACATGAGTGTTTAACCATTATCCTCGGAAAAAAAGTATAAGATAAAGTAAATGAATAAATAATCTCTCTCTCTCTCTCTCTCTCTCTCTCTCTCTCTCTCTCTCTCTCTCTCTCTCTCTCTCTCGCTGGCTCTGTGTGTGTGTGTGTGTGTGAGAGAGAGAGAGAGAGAGAGAGAGAGAGAGAGGGATTGTCTGTGTGTCTGTTTGTGTTGCATGACTACTGATGACTAACAATAATAATATCAGTTTGATATAATTATGTTGTATGACTACTGATGACTAACAATAATAATATCAGTTTGATATAATTATGTTGTATGACTACTGATGACTAACAATAATAATATCAGTTTGATATAATTATGTTGTATGGCTACTGATGACTAACAATAATAATATCAGTTTGATATAATTATGTTGTATGACTACTGATGACTAACAATAATAATATCAGTTTGATATAATTATGTTGTATGGCTACTGATGACTAACAACAATAATATTAGTTTGATATAATTATGTTGTATGACTACTGATGACTAACAATAACAGTATCAGTTTGATATAATTATGTTGTATGACTACTGATGACTAACACTGTAACAGGCACTGTAGTGTAACTTATGTTTATATTAAACTGGCTGAGCTTGATCAGTTTTAAGGTTAAAAAAGAGAAAATAACAACAACAACAACAAAGTAAGCTGCAATGGGTCCTCAAATTATGTTTATGTAGGCTTGTACCCTGTCTGAATTTCTCTGTCTCTGAAATAAATATTTTTTTAAAAGTGTTAAAAAATATTTTGTTAAAATTTTGATCTCATCCAAAATACCAGCACCCAGGTTGCTACTCCAGATAGAGAGTATGAAAAAGAAAAGTGTGTGTGTGAGATCTATATCTATCTATCTATCTATCTATCTATCTATCTATCTATCTATCTATCTATCTGTCTGTCTGTCTGTCTGTCTGTCTGTCTGTCTGTCTATCTATCTATCTATCTACACTAGAAAGAGAAATATAACAACAAATACTAACAAAAGCAAACAGAGAACCAAAGCATGACACAAAACAGCATCTGTAAATAAGGGATCAGTCTTATTACAATGTCATAATAGAAATTAAAAAAAGTTTCAAACATCAAAGCATTCGTAATATGGAACAATTTTCTTAATAGTCAAATCATATGGGGAGATGTTTTGGAAAAAAAATCAACAGAATTAAGGAAATAAAGCTAAAATGGTTCCAGATCAAAATCTGTCATAGAATCCTGGTGACAAATGGCATTAAAAAAAAAAAAGGTACAACTACAAGTTGTTAACAGTGACAAGTGCAATTTTTGCAACACTGAAAAAGACACAATATACCACTATCTTTGGGACTGTGGATATTCTCAGGCTTTTTGCAGAGAATTTACACATTTATTGAAAAGTAACTGCCATCATTGCACAGGATGATCACTTAACCATGAGCTAGTTCTATGTGGAGAAGATAAGAAGACAAACACTGATGAGATTCTAGATTTATTATTGATACTGGGGAAATAGTTCCTCTATAAATGTTGAGAAAACAAAATTAAACCTGCCAGCAGTAGTTTCATGCTGGAACTGAAATACAGATCTATACAAGTGAGAAAAATATATGCACTGTCTAGAAATGAACCAACCCCATTCCAAGTGAAATAGTTTCCATAGGCAAATCTTGTTGAAAAATAATGGGAACACTGGTCTTTATTAAGAAAATGGGTAATCTAGAAGCGTGAGTGACTCACAGAGAGAAGGGGTCTCACATTTAGCCTAATGCTCTCTTGATATCTTGGCTTGTTTCACGCTGCTTCTTGTGGTGAATCAGCTTAGGAGTACAGGTATACAGCACACAATATGCGCATGTGTGTGTGTGTGCTGATGCAAAGAAAAGGAAAGAGAGGAGGGGAGGGAGGGAGGGAGGAAGGGTGGCAATCCTTTCTACCAAAAGAAGCTGGCGGTAGAGAACCACGATTGGGTTGTGACTGATTTTTGTTGTTGTTCTTGCTGTTTAAAAACAAAAAATGGTTACACTGACTTCCCTTCCCTTCTCTCCTGGCTTATTATCTTCTTCCTTCTTCTTCTCAGTCCTTATAGCTCCTAGCGGAGCATAGGGCCTCAACAGCGTCCCTCCACCTTCTCCTGTCTCTGGCAAGGGTCTTGGCCTCTTCCCATGTCAGGCTGAAGTCTCTCAGCTCACTATGCAGGCTTCTCCTCCAGGTCTGTTTGGGGCGCCCTCTCTTCCTTTTCCCCTGCGGGTTCCACTCAGCGCTTGTCTGGTGATGTTGCAAGGCTCCTTCCGTAGGGTGTGGCCGACCCAACGCCACTTTCGCCTCCTTACTTGGACATCCATAGGCTGTTGGTTCGCCCTCATCCACAGGTCGGTACTTGGCACTCTGTCGAACCATCTGAGATGAAGGATCTGCCGGAGACATCCGTTGATGAAGGTCTGGATCTTGGAGGAGCTGGTGTTGATGACCCGCCAAGTTTCTGACCCGTAGAGAAGCACAGACTTCACGTTGGAGTTGAAGATCCTGAGCTTGGTGGTTGTGGAGATCGCATTTGTTCTCCATACGGGTTTTCAAGATGGCAAATGCTTGGCGTGCTTTCTTTATTCTTGCCTTGATGTCTTCGTCTGTGCCTCCTGTCTGACTGATCTTACTGCCCAGGTACACAAATTCACTGACATCCTCTACTGCTTTCCCAGAGATGGTGACAGGAGCCTCTTGCTGGTTGTTGGTACGCAGTAGCTTGGTCTTCTCTTGACTGATCCTGAGGCCAACACGTCTAGCTGTGGTATCTAGGGCAGTGACTTTGTCTTGGATGTGCTGCAGGCGGTGGGATAGCAGAGCCAGGTCATCGGCAAAATCGAGATCTTCCAGCTTTGTCATGAGGGTCCATTGGATGCCTTTCCCAGAACTTGCGTAGGCTGTCCTTGTCACCCAGTCCAGCACCACAAGGAAGAGGAGTGGAGACAACAAGCAGCCCTGTCTGACGCCGGAAGAGATCCCGAATTTGTCGGAGAGTCTTCCACCGTGGATGACCTGGCAGGAGAATCCTTCGTAAAGTTGTCTTATGATGTTGACAAACTCTGATGGCACACCATAGTGGAGAAGGATGTTCCAGATTGCTTGTTTGTCCACGCTGTCAAAAGCCTTCTCAAAATCGATGAAGCAGGCGTAGAGAGGTGACTGCCATTCTATGGACTGTTCCACGATGATTCTGAGGGTCGCAATCTGGTCGGTACAGGAACGTTCTTTTCTGAAGCCTGCCTGTTCATCTCGAAGGGTCTTGTCGAGAGCATCTTTCATTCGGTCCAGGATGACTCTTGTGAGGACTTTGCTTGGGATGGACAACAGGGTGATACCTCGCCACTTTCCACACTGGGAGAGGTCGCCGTGCTTGGGGAGCTTCACAAGCAGGCCCTTCTTCCATTCTGCTGGCACCTCCCCTGTTGTCCAGATCAGGTTGAGCAAGTGGTGTAACTCGTCAACGATGTCACTACCCCCTTCCTTCAAGGCTTCTGCAGGAATGTTGTCAATGCCAGCAGCCTTGCCGTTCTTCAAGCTGCTGATGGCCTTTCGGATCTCTGTCTTGGTGATCTCTCCAATGTTGATGTCGAGAGGGTCCCCTGGCTCCAGCTGAGGTCGTTCCTCTGGGGCTGGTCGATTCAAGACCTCCTGAAAATGCTCTTTCCATCTTGTTATCTGGTCTTCAATAGAGGTGAGAAGCTTTCGTTCCTTGTCTCTGACAGGTCTGTTTGGGTTGCTGCGACGCCCAGTAAGAAGTCTGGTGTGGCATACAGGGTCTTGAGGTCTCCTTTGCCAGCAGCCTCTTCTGCCTCATCTGCGATGGCATTGATGCGAGCTCGTTTGTCTGCTCGTAGCTCATTCTTGGCTTCTTTGGCAAGTATGGAGTACTTGGCTGTTGCTCGCCGCTTCTGTTGGCGGGTCGTAGCTCGGTTCAGCTCTTGTTTGGCTAGCCTTCTCTCCTCGACTTTCTTCCAGGTCTCATCCTTGATCCATGGCTTCTTATTCGTCTGTGGTTGTCCCAAAACCTCATCACAGGCTCCCACAATGGCGTCTTTGAAGGTGGTCCATTTGTGTTCCACTGTTTCTGTTTCTGACTCCTCTGACTGGAGCACTTGGAACGGTTGTGAAGTGAGATCTGAAATGCCTGCTTTGTGTCTTCTTGTTTCAATCTCAAAACGTTGAACTTTTTCCTTGGATTCTGCAGAGTCTTTCTCGCAGACAAGCGCATCTTGATCTTGGTGACCACAAGATGGTGGTCTGACCCCATGTCTGCTCCGCGTCTTACTCTCACGTCTTGTAGGGAGCTCCGGTAGCGTTGTCTCACCATGACGTGGTCTATCTGGTTCTCTGTCTGGTGGTCGGGGGAGACCCAGGTGGCTTTGTGGCAACGCTGGTGTGGAAAAAGCGTGCCTCCAATCACAAGGCTGTTGGCAGCACAAAAATCAGCAAGCATTTCTCCATTTTCATTTATGTTTCCAAGCCCATGTCGTCCCATCTCCCGCTCTCTATCAGTGTTGTCAGTCCCGACCTTGGCGTTCATGTCCCCCATGAGGATGAGCATGTCCCGTCTCGGAATCTTGTCTACCACCGACTGGAGCTGGGTGTAGAAGTTGTCCTTGTCTTCCTCCTCCGCGGTGTTGGTAGGGGCGTAGCACATGACAAGGGACACCTTCTGGAAGCGCGACTCAAACCGAGCGGTGATGATGCGGTCTGAAACAGGCTCCCATTCCAGCAGGCTCTTGGCTGCATGCTTGGACAGCAGGAGACCTACTCCAGCTTCGTGACGGTCTTCTTCACTTTTACCGGAGTAGAGCAAAGTTTCTCCTGACTGTAATCTTGTCACTCCGTGACCATTCTACCGGACTTCAGACATGCCCAGGAGTGCGAGGCGATATCTGTTCATCTCCCTCACTGCCTGCGCACACCGTCCGGTTTCCCAGAGGGTCCTCACGTTCCATGTTCCAAGTAGGACCGGCCGACGTGACAACAACCTCGGGAACTTCATCAGGGGCGTCTCCGGTTGATGAGGGGTCGTCAGCCCTGCAGCTTCCTGACGGGTTTGGCTGCAGCGCGTCATAGGTTTCCTTGAAGGATCCCCAGATCTCCCAAAGACTGAGTTGGCACGAGTATTGCTGTTTAAGGTTTCTGTAACAGGAGTTCTTTTACAGAGCAGGGTTGTTAGCCCTGTGTCCAACCCCCTTTACCTAGGGGGAAAGGTGCCTCCTTAGTCGCCTTTTACGACATGCCTGGATGGCGGGCAGGGTTCCTATTCTTGCAATGCTCGCTTTGCAAGCATACCCCGGGAGACCCAGGGGGGTGGCTTATTATGCTTTGCTGTTATTTATTGTAAATTAGCAGCTTCCCTCCCCCCCCCCCCCCCCCCCCATAAAACACCACAATAGCTTTACACATTCACTGTATACTTTGATGAATACATCTTTGTTTAATGCTTTATTTCTTTTGCAGCAATACCTTTCCCCCCAAAAAAACAAACCAAACCCCAACAACCCTGGACTTTAGTTGTTGATATTGTTATTCTGCTGCTTTTGTTCTAGCACTAACGAAGACACTTAAGATAGCTGTATTTCTACATCTTTTTGTTTTTGTTCTAAAAGAACGTGGAACGTAACTGAAACACTGCTATGTGTACTACAATCACAATGTCAACATCCTACATAGTGCACATGAATGGAATAGTTTGTATTGATGAGGATGTGCGTGCTTTATGAGAGAATATAACCAAAAAGAACAGAAGAAAGCTCTTCCACCTCTCCAGACTAAGAGCCAAGACCAAAGTCCAGCTGAGGTGCCTGCCTGACTTCCTCTTTGCAGAGGACGCAGCAGTAACCGCCCACTCAGCTGAGGACCTACAGCAGCTCATGACTCGCTTCAGTGATGCCTGCCAAGACTTCAAGCTGACCATTAGCTTGAAGAAAACACAAGTCATGGGACAGGATGGTGACTCTCCCCCAGCCATCAGCATCAACGACCATGACCTGGATATCGTCCATGACTTCGTGTACCTGGGCTCAACTATCTCAGACACCCCCTCACTTGATGCAGAGTTCAGCAAGCGCATTGGCAAAGCAGCCACCACCATGACTGAGCATAGTACTCCTCTCTTGCGATCTCTCCACTGGTTGCCTGTGCCACAGAGAGTAAAGTACAAGATCAATACCCTGTGTTACAAATGCCTACACAAAACAGCACCCTCCTATCTATGTGAATGTCTTCACCTGTACACTCCTTCTCGTTCCCTCCGCTTTGCTGCAATACCCTGTGCTTAAGAATACCTAGATTCAACCAATCCACTGTTGGCTGTCACTCTTTCTCTATTTCTGGTCCATCAATTTGGAATGACCTCCCCTCCCCTTCGGAAAAGCATATTAGACACTTTTAAAATCCCCCTCAAGACATACCTATTTAAAACCTAAGCTTTCCCCTTTGTTTCATCTCAATCTTTCCTGCCTTAAAACACCCAAAAAATTCCTTCCCCCTCCTAAAGGTAAAAAACCTCTGTGGTGTGTGTGTTGGGTGTGTGGGTGTGGTGTGGTGTGTGGTTGTGGGGGGGCATTTGAATTTTTTAAAAACTTTTAAATCTTTTTGGGTTTCAGGGGTGGAGGGGGTTTTTGAAGGGAAGGTTTTTGTTTGTTTTTGCAAGTATGCATATAAAAATTTCCAATTATTTTATTATTCGATTTGTTTGTTTTTTACAAGATTCAGCACATATAATTTCCATATATTTTTTTTAAATTATTAATTATTTTTTTATTACAGACTTTAAAAAGAAAGCCGGAAAAACAGAAGGCTGAGCCCACGACCAGATTACAGAGCCGCGTCGGGGCATCCCCCTGTATGCGCGAGTCCGGACTTTTGCTTACCCAAACCCAGAGCGAAAGCATGTTTTTCACTTGCTCCTTCGACGCATCCTGAACATCCCCGGCAGGACAAGGCCAGTCCAAACAACACTGCCCGGGAAAGAGTGGATGCACCAGCATTACAATCTGCTGAAACAAAGACGTGTCGTGGGGGGCCGCGTGAGCATGGAGGGGGATGGCCCCCCTAAAGACCCCTCTAGGAGAATTGTGCAGGGAAAACGTCCAAGGCAGACCCGCTGCGATTTAAAGACGTGGAAGAGAGAGAGAGGAGGAAATGAAAATGACAATGAAAATTTTTATTTAAAAAGCTGTTAAAGCCCATTTCAAGGGACAGGGGGAAGGGGGACTGGGCAAAAAACACGTTTTTTCAGAAATACAGTGTTTTTTTCTACACCCCAAAAAGGTCGACATGGAGGGACCCGCTTAAAGTGTTTTAATTACTTTCAATGAATGGTGCCTAACACTTTCCCCCTTCAAAAGGGGGGAAAGGGAGGGGGGGGGGGGGGTAAAACAACCAAAAACCCTTTTTTTAAAACCCGAGCTTGCAGGGTTTTTCTGTCCTACATTCCGTCTGACCCGGGAATTTCATGCTCTTTCAACGTAAAAAACCTAACCCCAATTGCCTAACCCCCTGTTTTGCTCTCTCTCTCTCTCCTCTCTCTCTCCTTCTCCCTCTCTCTTCTCTCTTCCCCCCCCCCCCACATATCACACACATTGCAGCACACACGCACAACAACGACAAACACATGCCGAACACGCACACCGCCCCAAAAACACACGCACGACATACACCGCACAAAACAACACCCAAAAACACACCCGGCGCACGCACGAAAAGAGGGTGCGCATGCACACCCACCACACACCCACACGCAAAATTAAGGCAAACCACAGTCCTTTAACCCAAAAAAAAATCGATACATCCATCATAAATGTAAAACATCCAGCCCAGCACTAATTCTGTTTTTGATTCTGTCACGTCGGAAAGGTGCCACAGCTGCGTTTGGGAATAAATGTCTTTTTCCTCTGAGTCAGTTCCCGGGTTTCTTTTTTGCAAACCAAAAGTACCCGGGGGTTGTGATGTCATCTTCCAGATAAACTGAAAAATCATATTTTCATTTTCCCAAAAATGATGTATAGGTTTTTCATCAGAGGTTACACATTAAAAAAGTCCTGTTTCTAAAAACGCCCCTGAATTTCTCTGCGGGGGATCTGTTCTCACCCCACCAAAAGTTCTTTATAGTTTTTCCCACTGTGCCTGCATCCGAATCTGATCTAGATATTCGCCATCCTCCCCCTCCGTAATTTCGGGTACAGGACCTAAACCGGTCAATTCCCCCTTGTTGTTAAAGGCTGGTCAGCTTCCAACACTGGACAGCACCTGACGCACTGGATAATCAGTGGGGAAGAACGATTGCGAACATGTGGTTTGGAGGGGCTGGGAAGTTGGGTTGAGACAGACTGGGGAGGGGGGGTGATGGCATAAACAAACTTAGCGAAGTTTCAAAGGGGAACAATGCCTTTGCCTTGTCTTTTGCCTTTCCCTTGGTCTGTCCCCTCTCCTCTGCCCGCCCCCTTTCCCCTTGCCCGCCCCCCTCTCCTTGCCTGTTCCTTCCTCCTGCCTTCGTGGGCCCCTTTTGGGTCGACTGGGGGCTTTCTGCGGAAGAAAAGGTGTTTGTTGCCCGCCATGTTCCATCACTTGAGCCGCCTTCAGTGAAGCACAACAGTCTTTTGCTCGCCTTCTCCACAGACCTTCCATGGGGTATGCGTGTTGTTGCGCGGGGCCCTAGGTCACTTCCGCGTTTTTGGGAAACCCCGAAAACTGGATGGTGTGGTTTTTTGGAATTAAACAAAATTTTACACAGCAAAATTTCGCCTCCCCTTTTCCCAGGAGACCCCCCGAGCTCCGAGGAGAGAGAGAGAGAGAGGAGAAAAAGGAGAGGAGGAGAGAGAGGAGTTTATAACCCTGCCCATCGCCCAGAAAACGGAAGAAACACCTCGAACAGTCACCCTGGAGACGACTGTCCCGAAAGGTCTCTCCAATTTCCCAAAGAGACATTTTTCACAGCACGAGGAAAAGAGAGCGGAAAAAGGCTGCAGCCCGGGCAGACGACAGACAGCCAGCTTTGTCAGACTTCCTCTTGCCCTCTCTTGCCATGGGGCACGGTTTTTTATTCCCTGTGAGACTGGCCAGCCAACCCCCGCTCTGTCCCAGAATAAAAAACACCTAGAGCACAACTCCATAGTTTTCCCGAGACTGGTGGCCCCTAAAATAGAACACAATTAATTCTCTTCTTCTTTTTCCTCCTCTGTCTGTTGTCTGTCTATCTCTATTTGTCACACTCACTCATCATTATCTTCTCTTCATTATCTTCTTTTCTCTTTATCTGTCACAAAAGAACATACACCAAGTGCAGAGACACTCCCAAAGCGGGCTGCATGCGCACGCGCACACACAAACACCACGCACCACGACCGCACACACCCCACACAAACAACCACACGGGGAGGGATCCTGGGTCAAAAACTTTGCGTCCAATATGACGCCCCGGGTTCGATCGTTAAAGGGGTTTTTTTCCTCTGGAGTTAACATCAGTGCGACTCATTTCCCCCCAAAAAGCCCCTTCGAGAACTATAAAACCGAGGCCCCGTTGCGAACGTTCGGAACACTTGCCACACGTAAATCTTTTTCCCGTTTTTCGAAAGGGTTTGGCCATTGTATCCGGGGGAAACAGATGAAAAATTTTTACAAAACCGCATAACAGGGGATGGATGTAAAAAGCACATGGGTGCTTTTCCATTTATCCTCGTATAAAGAATCAAATCAAATAAAATAATAAATAAATAAACAGAGGTTTTTCATGGCTGCCCCTGACATTTAAAAAACCGGACCCTTCTTTGTCAGCCAATCAGGGGTCTGTACATTAGGCAGTCACCTTGTCGGTTTAAAAACCCCCTTTGGTTTCGTTCCTTTTTGGGGGTTTTTCCTTCCCCCCCCCTCTCCCTTTTTTCTCTCTTTTTCCCCCCCCCCCCCCCCCCCCCCCCCCCCCCCCCCCCCCCCCCCCCCCCCCCCCCTTTTCCCGGGGGGGTTTTCTGTTTTTTTCCTGACGCGACTTTGTCCCTGTTTTGTCAGGTCAGATTTCCTGCACCATGGAAACAGGAGGCCGTCCTTTCCCCCACCGAAAAGACCCAGTGCGTCACTCACAGCTGTCCCTGCTGAGGTCACGTGTCTGGGGGCCAGCTTTTTGCCGTGTGGACACGTGCTTTGCAGAGGATTCTCAATGCGCTGCAAGACCCGAAGCGGACTGCGCAGTGTCAACAACCCCTGCGTTTTCCCCCGAGACCGTCCTCCCCCCAGCCGCTGATCCGCAGTTGGGCCCCAGACTTCGTCGGGAACCCTGGTCCCCCAGGGGCTGGAAAGGGAAAACAGAATCCCCCGTCGAAAAGCCCCCAAAAGAATGGCCGCAACGTCTGCCCTGACGTCGTGTTTTACGTGAGATTCTCTGCCCAACACCCCAGGGCCAGAAATGAGAGATCATGCTTACGTTGCTACCCAGGGTGCACGAAAACCCTTTTTTTCCGACTCAACCCCCCCTCCCCCGACGTATCTTTTGCCTCTAATTGCCATGGACAGCATTAGCAACCCATGACCCAGTCACGTGATGATTTACGTGATTCCCGAGCTGTAGGGCAGGGGGAGAAGGGGAAAGGTCTGTCACAGCGGGGGTACAGTGCCCCGGCATAGGCCGCACTGGAGGGCCTCATGCCCCCAGAAAAAAGTTGTTAGACAGCGTAGGGGCACAAACAGGTCCTTGGCCTTCGTGGGCCCCGGCCCCAAATTTAGCGTTCCAAGGCAAAATCCCCGGGTTTACTCATTCAGATCAGAGGGTTTTGACTCAGCATGGACTGAAGACGACAGTTTTTGAGAGAGTATGAATTCATCAGGAAAAATCTCAGCCCGGCCTGGACAATTGAGATGATTAGGATCAGCTCTCCAGTGCTACCTTCCAGGTCAGTGCTTGTAAATGGGGGGGGGGGGGGGGGGGGGGCTGCTCGAAGTGGGTTGAGGGTAGGGGTCTCTTAAAAATGGAAAAATAACGAGAAAAGAAATGAATAAAAGCTAGTGATACAATGAAGGCTTTTTGGTTTTGGAAAATTTTATTCTTTCTTTCTTTGTTCTTGGAAAGCATAAAGGTTTAAAAAAAAAAAAAAAAGAAAAGGCGAGGGGGTAAAAACAGAGACCTAGCTTCCCAGGGCCCGTCTTTGGTGTGGGGCCCCTCTCGTTTCCTGCTGCTTTGCCTTCCTCGACCCAAAAAAGAGCAGGGACCCCTTTACAGCTGGTGAACTGGGGACTGAGCGAAGCCAAGGGGCTCAAAAATCACCCTCAATTTGGTACCCCCCCTCGTGCTAAAATTGGGTTGGGGGAAAGGGGGTGCCCTGCCCCTACTATCCCTCCCCAAGGCAAAAAAGCAATAGCAAGGAAACCAGTTTGATCCCCTTTTTTTTCTGAGATGAAATATCTTCAATAAAATGCCTAGTTTCCCCAAAGAGTTTCCCCCAAGGAAAAAAACACACGCAGCAAATAACAGGACTCGTATTTTTACACTCTCTAATTCGAAAAAACCTGTCCCCCGATGCAACATCCAAAATTTTTGGGCTTCATTTTTTCAGCTGGGCTATTGCAATTTCCCGTTGGCGGGCTCCCGATCATAATCCATTCCCTTAAGTATACACAACTCTGCACTCGACTAATCCAGAAAAAAAAATCTGAGCTATTCCCCCTTTTTGCAATCTCTCACTGGCTGCCCGTGCCAAGATAAACAAAGATAGTACCTCTATTACAAAAGTCCCACAAAAAAGCCCTGCCCACCCCTGTAATTTTCTTCACCTGTACCCCTTCTCGTTCTCTCCGCTTGGCAGATCCTTTTCCTTTTCGAATACAGATTTAACCAAACCCCATCGGCCGTCGCTCTTTTCATTTTGGTCATTTATGTGGGGAAGACTCCCCCCTTCCTCTCCGCCAAAAACTTTCTTAGGACACTTTTAAAACCAGTCTCAAGAATACATTTAAAAATAAGATTTTCCTTCCTGCTTTTCTCGTTTTTTCCCGCCCAAAAGCCAAGATTCTATTTTCCCCGCCGGGTGTGTAACCTCTGTGGTGTGTGTGTGGGGGTGTGTGTTGTGCTGCGTGCCATTTGGACTTGTGGAACATTGCTTGTTTCTGGTTGTAGAGTCTAAGAATGAGTTGAGTGAACTCTTTGTTTGTCTCTGCAAAAGCGCTATTAAATTCCATTTATTATTTTTATTTTTAAAAAAAAAAAAATTAATCTAAAGCTAGACTATGTATTATTTAACTTTTTTCCATTCCCCCTCCACTTTGTCGCAACAACAGCATGTATTTTTTTGCTTTTGACGACTTTTCCCACCCCTGGTTTAAAAAATAGAAGATGTGAAAGCATTTCAAAAATCAAACTCCAAAAACTGTGGGAAACCCAGCTGATGGAACTGAACAGAACCGAGGTATGTTCTTGCTATGCGCAAAAGAAGGCATGAAGCTAAAGCAATGACAGCAGAGTTTGACGTTCAGTTGTGTTTCAATCAGTACATGCCATTAAAAAAAGAACGTCACACGTAAACAAATACGCAATATAATATTAAATTTAAAATAGAAGCCGTTATTAAAAAATTTACTCTGTAACCCCTACTACTTACTTCTGCTTCTACTACTGCTGCTGCTGCTGCTGCGCTGCTCTGTTTTTTTTTTGTTGTTTTTTTTTCTACTTCTACTAATACTACACTGTTCTGCTGCTTTGGGTGTTGTTTGCTGCTGTTCTGATTTGTGCTGCTGCTTTCGTTTTAAAAGGAGGGAAAAGGTGAAAAAAGATGATGATGTGATGATGTTTTGATGAGATGATGATGAAATCAGAAGCAAATATCATAAGAACTAGCAATTTTGGATCAACAAGGATGGCAATGTTTGTGCTATGGCAAAAACTACGAAAACGACAAAGATGATGATGAGCGACGAGAACCCATGGAAATGGCGACGCGAGTTTGAGACGATGATAAAGAAAAGAACGGGGGATGGTGGAGAGATGATTATGAGACGAAAAAAGGTGATTTTTAAATTAGACGGTGGGGAAAGGTGAGATTGAGAGTGATATGACGCACGACGATGAGGACGGTGATAAAGGTGCCAAACATGTTATTATGTCGCGCGGTTGAGACGACACGGGGGAAAAGGACGACGATTTTTGATGAGGGGAAGAGAGACGACGACGCGATGATGGGTGATGATGACTGTTCGTTGGGGGGAAGGATCCCGGTTCCAGCTTTATGAACCCGAAAAAATCAAAACTGCTCCTCCTCTCCCCCCCCTCCTTCTTACCACAACCTCCACGCTATCTCGACCCCCCAAACCCCGGTGACACCCCTTTCCTTCACACCCGGGGGGGATTTGGTGACGCCCCCCAACAAAGGGTTTCACCGTCAGTAAAAAGCTGGGGGAAAAAAGAAACCCTGGATCACTTCCGTTTTCGTCTGCCCATGACAGATATCATGACAGAAGGGAACAAAAGGTGAAGGTGATGGACGTGAAACCTCCACACACTGTGTCTGCCTCCCCACACATTCCTGAATCACCACGAAGCCTGGCTGTGTTACCTGAAGGCCTGGTTGCCATGACAACACGCCAGCCCCTCATCTACCTGATGAAGGTGACCAACACAGTGACGGTGGCGTCACGGATACAGACTGTCCGGCAGTATTACGGCATAGCAGGACACAGTGAAGGACTTCTGATCGTCAGCTGTGGGCAGTCTTCTAAAGGTCCTGGTGCTGTGGACGTGGTGACCAGACAGGGACAGCTGGTCAGAACCCTCACAGACAGCTCGGTAGTGCTGGAGTCACCTTGGTACCTCTGTCCTTCTGGTGACCAGCACATCCTGCTGTCAGACTGGCAGCTAGACGTGGTGCACAAGCTGGACGTCTGTTCTGGCCAGGTGAGCCAGACCTTTCAGCACACAGACATGAAGTATCCCTGTCAGGTGTGTGCAGACAGCGATGGTAACATGTTTGTGGCGTGTGGTGGTACTGAGTGTGTGATGGTGAGGAACAGGGATGGACAGTGGAAACAACTGCTGACTGCTTCCCAGCACAGTGACCAAGGGGAATGTTGGCCTTGGGGAGTATGTCTGACCAGGTCAGGTCATCTTGTGGTGTCGTGGGGGGTATATGGTGGTGACAGTGTGGTCATCTGTTATAAATTCACGTAGACACTGACAGTGCACTGTGTTCTGTGGGGATGGTTCTTTACTTTATGTGTATATGTATGTATGAATGTATGTATGTATGTATGTATGTATGTATGTATGTATGTATGTATGTATGTATGTATGTGTGTATGTATGTATGTATGTGTATGTATGTATGTATGTATGTATGTATGTATGTATGTATGTATGTATGTATGCATGTATGTATGTAGGTATGTGGTTGTGTATGTATGTAGGTATGTATGTATGTATATATGTATGTATATATGTATGTATGTATGTATGTATGTATGTATGTATGTATGTATGTATGTATGTATGTATGCATGTGTGTATGTATGCATGTATGTATGTATGTATATGTGTATGTGTGTATGTATGTGTGTATGTATGCATGTATGTATGTATGTATGCATGCATGTATGTATGTATATATGTATGCATGTATGTATGTATGTATGTATGTATGTATGTATGTATGTATGTATGTATGTATGTATGTACGTATGTATGTATGTATGTATGTATGTATGTATGTAACTATGGTTTTATTAGTCTGAAAGACACCAATGGTCAGTTGACAAATGCAGGCATAGATGACATATCTGTGCCCCCCACCCCTACCCCATCTCTCTGTCTCTGTCTGTCTGTCTGTTTACAATTCAGCGGAGAGGGCAGAGGGTGTCTATCAAGGGAGACAAAGCAGACACAAAGTAAAAGTGTTTTAGACTGGTGATGTCCCTTCCTTACCCTGTCCCTATTTCTTTTAAACTTCCCCTCGCCTAAGAGTGTGTGTGTGTGTGTGTGTGTGTGTGTGTGTGTGTTCTCTTACCACATCGCAGACGTCTCATGATGAAACATTATCTTTTGCACCGAACTAAGTCACCTAGGCCTAGGCTGTCTTTGGTGTCTGCAACCTTGTCATTTTGAAATCATTCATCTTGAACTTGAAAGAATCAGATGGTTCTTCAAACAGCCTGAAAATGTACATTTGGTTAGGAAAAGGGTAGATGACATAGACCAAAAGCTGTGAGAGAGGAGAAGCCATGAAGAAAATCATTCTGGGCAGGTTTGAAAGATCATACTGGTGTAATCCGAACAACAGTCGCTATCTAGAAACTCAACAAATCTAATTTTCAAAACTGGTGGAGAAATTGTCAGTGGTCACCAGCACTTGTGTTCCCCCAAGACTGTCTCTGCATTCACATTATTGTAATTATGTTGTGTTGTTTTTGCCCTTCCATGTTAAAAACATTTTGATGGGATCATTATTTTGTGGGGTTTTGTGTGGCAAAGGGTAGTTTAATGAAACATTGTGTAAACAGTGGTTTGAAGGAATAGCTTGTGTGTGTTGTGGAAAAAATGTAGTTGAATTGATTTTTTTCAGGAGCTTTGTGGTGGAAGGTGGTTTGAAGGAATAGTTTGTGGGTTTGGTGGTAAAATAGGGTTTGAATGTCCAGTGCCTTTCTCAGTTTTAGAACACTTTTTCGCAAGACAGTTTACATTGTGTTTGCTACTAGAACGAAACTTTGTTTTTTGTGTGTTAAAAGAATATTAGCTAACAATGTGTTGTCTTTTCTGTGCTAAAATCAATGTGGGTCTTTTCCTGTATCAAAAGAACTTTTTAAAAGAAGGTTTGCCTTTTTTCTGTGCAAAGGAATTTGGATAACGAAGACTTTGTGTTTTTTCTTTCCATGTAAAAATATTGGTTTACAGTATTTGTTTGCATTAAAAATATCTGGCCTGAATACATTTTTTTAGTTAAAGGAGATTTTATAAGAATGTGTGCTGTTTGCTTTTCCCTGTGATAAGAAATGTATCAAGTACACGATGTTAATTTTGTGTGAATGAGGAACATTGGGAGAACGTTTCGTGTTATTTCTGTATTAAAATAATGTTTTTCAAACAATCTGTGGTTCTGTTATTTCTGTATTGAAAGAATATATTTTAAAAACAATCTGTGGTTTTGTGTTAATTCTGTATTAAAAGAATATATTTTTCAAACAATCTGTGGTTTGGTGTTACTTCTGTATTAAAAGAATATATTTTTCAAACAATTTGTGGTTCTGTGTTATTTCTGTATTAAAAGAATATATTTTTCAAATAATCTGTGATTTTGTGTTCAAGAGAATGGTTTAGAAGAATACTTCTGGCTCTGTTTCTGTGCTCAAAGAAAACTTTCAAAGGAAGAAGGTATCAAAGGTATATTTGAAGTTGTTTTGTCTTTCTCTTAAGTGATACCTTACAGCAATGTTGTGTCATTTTCTTTCTGTGTTTAAAGAACATTTTCAAAGAACTTTTGCGCTATATCAGCGTGATAATGACAGCTCAAGAGATTTTTTGTCCAGAAAAATAGATCTAGTTTAAAAGAAATGTTTTTAAATTGTTACTGTGCTATATTCATGAATGCCTGAGTTCCATCTGCAAGAAGTTATCATTTTTATATGTCTATTGTTACATAATATTGATTTAGACTCGTGTCATAAAGAGCCTCTTGTGACATAATTCTGATGTACAACACTATTTGAAAATAATTCTGCTTACATAGTGTTAATGTAGACTTTGGTCTGAAAGTGTTGTATGTTACATAATAATAAAGAACACTGTCTAAAAGTGTTGCTTTTTACATAATGATAATGTGAAATACTTTCCAAAAGTGTTCATGTTACATAATAATGAAGAACACTGTCTAAAAGTGTTGCTTATTACATAACGATAATGCGAAATGCTTTTCAAAAGTGATGTATGTTACATAATAATGAAGAACACTGTCTCAAAGTGTTGCTTTTTACATAATGATAATGCGAAATGCTTTCCAAAAGTGTTGCATTTTACATAATAAAGAACACTGTCTAAAAGTGTTGCTTATTACATAATGATAATGTGAAATGCTTTTCAAAAGTGTTGCTTATTACATAATGATAATGTGAAATGCTTTCCAAAAGTGTTGTATGTTACATAATAATGAAGAACACTGTCTAAAAGTGTTGCTTATTACATAACGATAATGTGAAATGTTTTTTAAAAGTGTTGCTTATTACATAATGATAATGCGAAATGCTTTTTAAAAGTGTTGTATGTTACATAATAATGAAGAACACTGTCTAAAAGTGTTGCTTATTACATAACGATAATGTGAAATGTTGTCCAAAAGTGTTGCAAGTTACATAATAAGAAAGAACACTGTCTAAAAGTGTTGCTTATTACATAACGATAATGTGAAATGCTTTTCAAAAGTGTTGTATGTTACATAATAATGAAGAACACTGTCTAAAAGTGTTGCTTATTACATAACGATAATGTGAAATGCTTTCCAACAGTGTTGTATGTTACATAATAATAAAGAATACTGTCTAAAAGTGTTGCATGTTACATAATAATAAAGAATACTGTCTAAAAGTGTTGCTTATTACATAACGATAATGTGAAATGCTTTCCAAAAGTGTTGTATGTTACATAATAATAAAGAATACTGTCTAAAAGTGTTGTATGTTACATAATAATAAAGAATACTGTCTAAAAGTGTTGCTTATTACATAATGATAATGTAAAATGATTTTCAAAAGTGTTGTATGTTACATAATGCTAATGTAGAATGCTTTCAAAAGTGTTGCTTATTTCATAACTATGATGCAGACTACTGTCCGAAAGTGTTGGTGTTTCTTATTACATAATAACGAAGACCATTGTCTAAAAGTGTTGCTTGTTACATTATAATGAAGTGGATTACTGTTCAAAATGTTGCTTGTTACATAACAATGAAGAATACTGTCCTAAAGTATTGCTCTTTACATTAGGATGGAGTGGACTACTGTTCACAAATGTTGCTTGTTACATAATAATGAATAATACTGTCCCAATGTGTTGCTTGTTATATAGCTATGATACTGAATACTTTCTGGAATGATCTTGTTCTTGAAAAGGTTTGCTCTTTTCATTTAATAACAAATATCTGATTATCATCATTATTACAATTCTTGTACCTGATTATCTGCCTTACTTGTAGAGTTTGTTAATAGTTATTATTGTTTATTGTTTTCATGTTGTACAACACTGCTGACTTTATAAACAAGAATATTGCTGGCGTCTTTTCATTTACATGAGCCCAATTTTGGAAGAAAGGGGAAGACAATCCCCACAGCATACCAAGTACTAGTTGAGTGGATGCTTTCTCGTTCCTGCTACCACTTCCACCACAAGGCATTGGGCAAGTTTTGAATTGGATTTTTTAAAATTGGGATTGGATCTTCTCTTTTCCTTTGTGCTTCTGTAAAGTGTCTAGGTTTGAAGTTTTTCTAGATTGTGAATTGTTCCACAAGTTTTGTGTTTGTTGTACATAATTTTGGATACTTTAATTGTCCCCCCTGTAAATAGTTTATGCTTCATTCTGATGATGATGATGTTCCCTGAGACATCTCGTGCTGGCCTGTCTTTCTGGGCTCTTATTTTGATACAGGTTTCATTGGTGCACTCTTTCTTACCTGCTTGAATTTTGGAATAGGATTTTATGTAGATGTTTTAATTTTGCGCTAAGACTTGATTTGTTCTTGACTCATAATGAGTAAGCTTAGTGTTGATTGCATTGTGCTTCCATCAGTCAACTTGCGTAGGAACTCTGAGTTTACATGTATTTTGACACATGTTGCGTCAACTGAATGTTTTGCTTTTGTGTTGATGGAGTGTTCTTTTTCAGCTATGTTTGTTGCTTCAGTGAAGATTGTTGGCACACTGACCATGAAGCTGGCCAACATTGGAATCGTCTTGATTTGTCATTGTTATTTTTGGTTCTTGTTACATGCTTATTATTATTGTTACCTCTGTGTACACTGTTGCTACTAGTATTTTGGAAATAGCTGGTTACCCAATTCGTTTCCACAAACTAGGACTGTCTCTTACCAGAGCAAATCTCTGGTTACAAATCTGGCAGCAAACAGAACTGCTTGCCTGGGCTGACGTCTTCACTGCTATAATGCAGATCTTCCTGGCTTATTTCTTCACTGCTATAATGCAGGTCTTCCTGGCTTCTTCACTGCTATAATGCAGGTCTTCCTGGCTTCTTCACTGCTATAATGCAGATCTTCCTGGCTTCCTCACTGCTATAATGCAGATCTACCTGGCTGACTTCTTTACTGCTATAATGCAGATCTTCCTGGCTTCTTCACTGCTATAATGCAGATCTTCCTGGCTTCCTCACTGCTATAATGCAGATCTTCCTGGCTTACTTCTTCACTGCTGTAATGCAGATATTCCTGGCTTACTTCTTCACTGCTATAATGCAGGTCTTCCTGGCTTACTTCTTCACTGCTATAATGCAGATCTTCCTGGCTTATTTCTTCTCTGCTATAATGCAGATCTTCCTGGCTTACTTCTTCACTGCCGTAATGCAGATCTTCCTGGCTTACTTCTTCACTGCTATAATGCAGATCTTCCTGGCTGACTTCCTCACTGCTATAATGCAGATCTTCCTGGCTTACTTCTTCACTGCTGTAATGCAGATCTTCCTGGCTTCTTCACAGCTATAATGCAGATCTTCCAGGCTTATTTCTTAACTGCTATAGTGCAGATCTTCCTGGCTTACTTCTTCACTGCTATAATGCAGATCTTCCTGGCTTACTTCTTCACTGCTATAGTGCAGATCTTCCTGGCTTATTTCTTCACTGCTGTAATGCAGATCTTCCTGGCTTATTTCTTAACTGCTATAATGCATATATTCCTGGCTTACTTCTTCACTGCTATAATGCAGATCTTCTTGGCTTCTTCACTGTTATAATGCAGATCTTCCTGGCTTCCTCACTGCTATAATGCAGATCTTCCTGGCTTACTTCTTCACTGCCGTAATGCAGATCTTCCTGGCTTACTTCTTCACTGCTATAATGCAGATCTTCCTGGCTGACTTCCTCACTGCTATAATGCAGATCTTCCTGGCTTACTTCTTCACTGCTGTAATGCAGATCTTCCTGGCTTCTTCACAGCTATAATGCAGATCTTCCAGGCTTATTTCTTAACTGCTATAGTGCAGATCTTCCTGGCTTACTTCTTCACTGCTATAATGCAGATCTTCCTGGCTTACTTCTTCACTGCTATAGTGCAGATCTTCCTGGCTTATTTCTTCACTGCTGTAATGCAGATCTTCCTGGCTTATTTCTTAACTGCTATAATGCATATATTCCTGGCTTACTTCTTCACTGCTATAATGCAGATCTTCCTGGCTAACTTCTTCACTGCTGTAATGCAGATCTTCTTGGCTTACTTCTTCACTGCTATAATGCAGATCTTCCTGGCCTCCTCACTGCTATAATGCAGATCTTCCTGGCTTACTTCTTCACTGCTATAATGCAGATCTTCCTGGCTGACTTCTTCACTGCTATAATGCAGATCTTCTTGGCTTCTTCACTGTTATAATGCAGATCTTCCTGGCTTCCTCACTGCTATAATGCAGATCTTCCTGGCTTACTTCTTCACTGCTATAATGCAGATCTTCCTGGCTTACTTCTTCACTGCTATAATGCAGATCTTCCTGGCTGACTTCTTCACTGCTATAATGCAGATCTTCCTGGCTTATTTCTTAACTGCTATAATGCATATATTCCTGGCTTACTTCTTCACTGCTATAATGCAGGTCTTCCTGGCTTACTTCTTCACTGCTATAATGCAGATCTTCCTGGCTTATTTCTTAACTGCTATAATGCATATATTCCTGGCTTACTTCTTCACTGCTATAATGCAGATCTTCCTGACTGACTTCCTCACTGCTATAATGCAGATCTTCCTGGCTTCCTCACTGCTATAATGCAGATCTTCCTGGCTTACTTCTTCACTGCTATAATGCAGATCTTCCTGGCTTACTTCTTCACTGCTATAATGCAGATCTTCCTGACTGACTTCCTCACTGCTATAATGCAGATCTTCCTGGCTTCCTCACTGCTATAATGCAGATCTACCTGGCTGACTTCCTCACTGCTATAATGCAGATCTTATATATATAACCGGATATATAGAACTATGATACGAGCAATGTTTTACATTCTCTAAATAGTGGTTTTGAATCTGTGAAGGACTGTAGAAGTATGTAGGACCCAGATATGAACAGAAGTGACACATTCTGAGAAGCAGCTCGTTCTTTCTTGTGGAGACTGGCCCATGCTGACACAGGAGGGTTGGTTTTGGTGTTCTGGTTTTGATGTTTCTTTGAGCTGGTTGGCTGCTTTGCTTTGGGTTTTTGAAGTGGTTTTGTTTTGTTTTGTTGTTTGGGGTGCTTTGTTTGAGTTGATTCACTATACTTATTTGATTGTTCCGTGTTTACTTCTGATTTGTTTTAATTAGTTAAACCAGGCAGTGCATGAGTTTGCTTGTCTACGTCAGCTTTCGGAGTGCTGTGCTGTGGCAGTGGAGTGCAGGTCTGCCTGTGACAGAGGAGCAGATGTTGAAAGCCTGGTTTATTGGCACTGAAAGGGTCTTTGTGAAGAACTGTGTTGGTTAGCAGTAGCCCTTTTGAGGAGGAGATAAAGAAGGAAGAGGAGATGAGAGGGGAAGAGGAGGAGGAGGGAAAGAGGAGGAGAAGGGAAAGAGGAGAAGGAGGAGGGGAAGAGGAGGAGGATGGAAAGAGGAGGAGGAGGAGGGAAAGAGGAGGAGGAGGAGGGAAGGAGGAGGAGGATGGAAAGAGGAGGAGGAGGAGGGAAAGAGGAGGAGGAGGAGGGAAGGAGGAGGAGGAGGGAAAGAGGAGGAGGAGGAGGGAAAGAGGAGGAGGA
>CM054160.1:47277105-47294605 GCA_028751875.1 Rapana venosa
ACACACACACACACACACACACACACACACACACACACACACACACACACACACACACACACACACACACACAGTGATATTGACGAAAAGTGTGTGTGTGTGTGTGTGTGTGTGTGTGTGTGTGTGTGTTGTGTGTACATGTTGTTTGTTGTTTGTTGTTGTTGCTTCGATTTTACGTCTGTTCACTCAAAGTGATATTAGACTATGGGAAGGGGAGGGGAGGGGACATTGATGTTGATGGTTGTGTGCTGTGAAATTGGTATCTGTTGCTAAATATCGTAGGCAGTATACAATAAAAGGCTAAGCAATGATAACAACAAATTAATACATAAGAAATGCTTATACGAATTATAGCTATAACAAATTAATGTCCTATAGGACTATTTATTAAAGATTTTGTTATACGAAATGCCAAATCAATAATTTTTAATCTTATCCAAGGATTTTTCACAAAAGAAGGTAAGAATTGTTTTAGACTCTTCTATCTATCTATCTGTCCCGTAGTCTGACGACCGTGGGGGCACCCCAAAGATTCAACAACCAGTTCCCTTCATTCCTCTCTCTGTTTAGACTCTTACATTCAAAAATTATATGAATGCTAGTAATTTTCTCACCACACAAACATTTTACATTTTTGCTATATTTAGTGATAAAAGCATTCAGTTTTATTCTAAAAAATAAAGCGCTAACCTTTCTTGTCATGACCAAACTTGTGTAGGTTTCAGAGTGATCAGAGTGTGTCTGTGTGTCTGTATGTCTGAGTGTGTGTGTCTCTCTCTCTTTGTGTGTGTGTGTGTGTGTGTGTGTGTGTGTGTGTGTGTGTGTGTGTGTGTGTGTGTGTGTGTGTGTGTGGAAGTGGTGAAGATAACTAGTTTTTATAATTTTTTTAGCGCAAAACTAAAGTCGCACGGTTCGACTGTTTCATTTCATACGGAACAAGGAAACAACTTGAGATGAAATTCAATACACGTGCAGTGTCAGTATAACAACTACACCATATGTGAATGGTAGATTCCGCATTCTCTCTGAATTATAATAACAATTCATCATTGCTTTATTCTCATTCTTTCTTCTTGTACTACATCTTCTTTCGTAATGTTTAAGTTTTCTCATCATTTATGTGTGTGTGTGCGAGGTAACTGAATGCGAAATTTGCACGTTCCAGTTTTAAGCGAATCTTGAATAAATCAATAAGATGTCGAGAAGGGGCTGACAAATACAAATTTCCTTGTCCTTTATTCTCCGCCTTCTCTGTCTGTCTGTCTGTCTGTCTGTCTGTCTAGGAGGATGGGATAGCCTGGTGGTTAAAACCTTGTACCCTGGATCTGAAGGGCAAGATTCGAGCCACCACGGTACACGCGTTCATAGGGAGCTTTGCTCTGGAGGTGACGTCAGCGCTTTCGCCTCTCTCCCAGCCCGTTGTTGGGACGAAGACCCTTGTGTGAGTATATCATTTCATGATATTGTAAAAGAAAAAGGTAAAGGAGTCCCATAACCTATGTGGTCGTAGGGGAGCAAGGCGTCAGAGACCTCAACTTCTCTAGGGGCCAGCATATTGAGGGCGGCGCCCATCTCCTCTCCCTCGCTGCTTTACCTTCCCTGACCCTAAAGAGGCAGGTACCCATTTACAGCTGGGTGAACTGAGGGACTGTACTGAAGCCAAGGCGCGTTAACGGTCACCCATCCAAGTGGTAACCAGGCTCGATGCTGCTTAACTTAAGGTGGGGAAAGCGAGTGCTCTGACCACTGAGCTATCCCGCCCCAATGTTAATGTGCTGTGCTTTAATCTGAATTCATTTCATTCTGCTCCTTATTGGTATTGCTGTTGTTGGTGTTGTTCTTGTTCTTGTTTTTCTGGACGGTGTTGTTGTTGTTCTTCTTCTTCTTCTTCTTTTTCCTCTTTGGATGTTAGAAATGTATCAATGAATAAACCGGATGAGAACATTGCATGTTTCATTTCTTTGGAGCCGGGATTGAATTAGTAAGACAGGTTTTCCTGAAGGTTTTGGCTCATGAAGTTTTTTTTCTTTCATTGCTCTCCCCCTCTCTCTCTCTCTCTGTCTCTTTCTCCCTTGCTGCCCATCTGTCGGTATGTCCATCTCTGTCTCTGTCTCTGTCTGTCTCTCTCTCTCTCTGTCTGGTCTCTGTGTCTCTTTCTATTTACATTTCTGTCTTTGCTTGCCTGACTGTCTCTTTGTCTATATGTCTGTCCATCTAATGCATGTTTCTTTTATTTGTGTCTCTTTCTCTTTATTTCAGCAAGTGTATAGTATATAAACTTCTGAATATATACTCTCTCTCTCTTTTCAGGAAGAGTATAGTATATAAACTTCTGAATATTTACTGTCTCTCTCTCTCTCCAGCTTCACGTTAAGCTGACAGTACCTAGATTAAAAAGATACTGATAAAAATGATGATAGTAATTATAATGATGATGACAATAATTATGTGCGTGCATGTGTGCATGCCTGCATTCTGATTTGGACACACATGTGTGAGTGTAAAACAATGATCAAATACCAGCATAGAAAAGCTAAATACTACATGGCTTGACTTTGTCTACATGATTACACACACACACACACACACACACACACACACACACACACACACACACACACACACACACACACACACACACACACACCACACCACACACACACACACACACACACACACACACACACACACACACACACACACACACAACCAAATTCTGATTAAAACCATCACAGAGAACGGTGAGGATAGGACTGTTTATGACGAAGAGTAAGGCTCCCTCCTCTCTTATTCATGAAAACTAAGTCACGTTTATTTTATTCCATTTCTTTTATTTGTTTCACCTCACTTTGTTGCCGTTTGTTTTTCAGTTAAGATCTATTTTTGGTATAAATATTTATTGCCGAGTAAACTGCATGATAAGTTCAGAGGTTCAATATCTTTGATTTTGGAATAAATCAACAAAAGGTTTCTTTGACTTTGACTCCAGATTTCTCTTTTCATTCGCGCGCTCTCTCTCTCTCTCTCTCTTCTCTCTCTCCTCTCTCTCTCTCTCTCTCTCTCTCTCTCTCTCTCTCTCTCTCTCTCTCTCTCTCTCTCTCTCTCTCTCTCTATCTCTCTCTCTCTCTCTCTCTCTCTCTCTCTCTCTCTCTCTCTTCTCTCTCTCTCTCTCTCCCTCTCTCTCTCTGTTTTCGCTTGTTTCTGTCTCCATCTCTTTGTCATTTCTTTGTCTATGTTTAACTGTCTCTGTGTATGTGTCTCTCTGTTCCTCTGTCTGCTTCTCTGCCTATGTGTATGTCTGTCTCTCTTTCTGTGTCTCCCTGGTAGTTTTATTCAATTTATGGTTCAATACTTCTGTTATTTTATGGTTATTTATTTATTTATTTATTTTTTATTCATTTATTTTTAATATCGAGGATAATGGAATAAGCACTCACGTGCTTTTTTTACATCGAGTCCCCGTGTGTATGCGGTTTTGTAAATTCTGTCATCTGTTCCCACCGGCACACAATGGCCTACTCTTACTAAAAGCGGAACAGGATTTGACGTGTGCGCAAGATGTTCTGCGTGCGTTCGCACACGGGGCCTCGGTTTATAGTCTCATCCAAAGTACTTTTTAGGAGAGTGGAATCTGCACTGATGTTAACTCCAGAGGAAAATATTCCCCCTTGAACGGGAATCGAACCTGGGTCGTCACGTTGCGAGTGCAATGTTCTAACTTCTAGGCTATCCCGTCTCCCAGTTGATTTGAACATCATTATAGGCCATTACGCATATTGTTTTCATCATAATTGTGTTGTCTTTTTCTACATCTTTGTTGAACTCTCAGAAAGCAACACTTGTTGTCTCTCATAAGAGCGAAAACGCGTCGTGTGCCGTAAAGCGCCTGACAAGTCAGGCCCAGCGCATCCGAATTCGGCGTAGAGGAACATGACCGTTCAAAGTCTTTCTGGGTAAGCAGGCAGGGAAATGGAGCCAGGTGGCAGACACAATTCATCGACAAAGAGGAAGAGAGAAGGAGCGGAGGAACAAGGCAGAAACAAGGAGAGGGATAGAAAAGAGGGGATTCTTAGTACAGGATTTCCGGAGGCTGGGGATGCTGACGGAACCCAGCATGTCCCCCGGGAGCCTGGTGGTTGTTGCTGATGTCTGGGCTGTGAGGGGAGTTGACGGGTAACGCCATCCATATGTTCCTGCTCCTCCTCTAGGGCAAGGGCAGGGCAGGACAGAGAGACGGTGTCTACGCTTTTCTGTTAGGTTCCCCTCTGCAAACACTGGTGAAAGTCATTGTCTGGGTGTGGTTGCGGTTAGTCCATTCTCTATGTCTCGTCTATGCTAAGGGTGGGCAGGACGGGATGTGTGCTGGCGCGCTTGTGTGTTGTTCGCCTACTGACTACACTGAACAGTATATGCTGTTCTGTTGTTTGTCTGGTGTGTCTCGTCTCTGTGTGTGTGGTTATCTTGTGTGTGTTTTGTTTTGTTATGTTATTTGATCGTTTTGTGAGGTATGGTTACTCGTGTTTGTTGCGCTGTGTGTGGGTGTGCCTGAGGTCTGCCCGTTGTTGCGTGTTTTGTGTTTTTCATTGTTTCTACGTGACTGTGTATATTCGAAATGGGATCAGGTATTATTATTTTGTCCATTTTGTAATATAAATAACACTTACTTTTTACATGCAATTTGTATGCGCTTGTAATCTTGTAAGTCAAATCTTACGCCTTTACAAATGAGTGGTTGCGTTTTAAAGCGACTGTTCCACGCACATGGCCTACGTTTATGGACAGTTCGTGTGCGCATGTGTTCTTGCGTTCGCACGTTCGCACAGTTAGTGTATGTGTCTTGCTTGTGCTTGTGTGTGTGTTTTGTTATGTGTTTGTGTGTGGGCAGAAAGAAAAAGCTTGCTTGGCTTGGCGTTTTCTTGACCTGACTACCCAACTGACATGGACATCAGGACTACATTGCACAGACAGCACGCTGACAGTGGGATGGGTGAGGACATAGGGGTATGGCTTACGCGCGCCTTCTTCATTTCATCAGTTTGTGAGTGTGTTGCAATTGGTTTCTTTCCAATTTGTTTCCCGCTTTATCAACATTTCTCCGCGTTGAAGTCTGGATGAGGAACTGGCATGTTCTTCTCTTTCAAACAGGAATGGAATTAGTCAGACAAGTTTTCTGGAAAAGTTTTGGGACATGAACATTCCTTTTTTGTCTTCCTTCCTCTGCTTTGTTCCTCTTTGTGTGTGGTGTGTGTGTGTTGTGTGTGTGTGTGTGTGTGTGTGTGTGTGTGTGTGTGTGTGTGTGTGTTGTGTGTGTGTGTGTGTGTGTGTGTGTGTGTGTGTGTGTGTGTGTGTGTGTCTGTCTCTGTTGGTGTGTGTTGTCTGTCTGTCTGTCTTCTGTTGGTGTGGTTGTCTGTCTGTCTGTCTTCTGTTAGGTGTGTTTGTCTGTCTGTCTGTCTTTCTTCTGTTGGTGTGCTTGTCTGTCTGTCTTTCTTCTGTTGGTGTGTTTGTCTGTCTGTCTGTCTTCTGTTAAGGTGTGTGTCTGTCTGTCTGTCTTTCTTCTGTTGGTGTGCTTGTCTGTCTTTCTTCTGTTGGTATGTCTGTCTATCAGTTTCTCTGTCTGTCCGTCAGTCAGTCTGTTGCTCACTGTGTTTGAGTAAACGAGTATGTCTGCTTGTATGTGTGTGTGTGTGTGTGTGTGTGTGTGTGTTTCTGTTGGTGTGGTTGTCTGTCTGTCTGTCTTCTGTTAAGGTGTGTGTCTGTCTGTCTGTCTTTCTTCTGTTGGTGTGTTTGTCTGTCTTTCTTCTGTTGGTATGTCTGTCTATCAGTTTCTCTGTCTGTCCGTCAGTCAGTCTGTTGCTCACTGTGTTTGAGTAAACGAGTATGTCTGCTTGTATGTGTGTGTTTGTGTGTGTGTGTGTGTGTGATGTGTGCGTGCGTGTGTGAGTGTGTGTGTGTGTGTGTGTGAGTGTGTGTGTGTGTGTGAGTATGTGTGTGCGTACGTGTGTGCTGCATATACCTATGCACGAACGTGCACGTATACGCGCTAGCAAATTCGCACAAGTAGACGTGAAATTATTACTTAATCCAGAAGGGGAAACAATGGATAGCTGTTTTCTTTTCGTAAGGTTATCATGAAACAAATCGATATTCGGATTAAAGTCAGAACACAATGTAGTAACTGAGAATAGCAATGACATTACCAACCCAGCTTTTCCTGCAATGTTACTCAGTCTTTCCCTGAAGTCGAAATACGGCTACCTTAATGATGGCCGGTAAACGCCGTCACATACACTGGTGAACTGGGAGCTCTAGCCGAAGAACAGAAAAAAAATATCAGTCTGATTCTGTGTGTTCGATTTGATTTGAGTTTTCACTGAAGTTATTTTCTTTTTGTTTTTTCGGATTTATCAACGAATAAAGTGGATGTGCAACTGGCATGTTACTTTCTCTGAAGCGGAAACTACATGGGTAAGACTGACCACTACCTCCTCTCCACAGAAGACCAAGTGACCATTGCGAGGCTGAGGACTGGACACTGCAGACTCAGACATCACACGTTCACCAAGTTCCACGTTGGTGATTCTGAGGCGTGCCCCTGTGGCACTTCTCCTATGACAGTGGAACAACACTTTCTCCAGACCTGTCCATCCCAACACACCAAAACCTGAGGACTGGCCGATATCTGGCCCACTGACCTGCCGATGAAGGACAAGCTCTTCGGACACCTGGAGGGAGGGAGGGCCTTCAGCGTACCACGGTATTCATTTTTGTCAGGGCCTCTGGAGTTGCTGTCCGAGCGTTCTAGGATTTAGCAAGACAAGTTTTCTTGTGGGTTTGGCTCATGAAAGATTCTATTTCACGCCCATCTATGTTTGTCTTTCTGCGTATACTTGTCTGTCTCTCTGTTTGTCTCTTTCGTTCTTGTGCAGTTGTCTGCCTCTCTGTTTGTCTCTTTCGTTCTTTTCTCTGTGCAGTTGTCTGCTCTCTGTTGTCTCTTTCGTTCTTTCTCTGTGCAGTTGTCTGCCTCTCTGTTTGTCTTTCGTTCTTTTCTCTTCAGTTGTCTTCTCTCTGTTGTCTCTTCGTTCTTGTCTCAGTTGTCAAGATTCAAGTTTTTATTTCAAGAAAACCCCAAGGTACATGAAATTTAACAATTTACTTTTCTCCCCTTCTCCCTCTCTTTCTCCCTCTCTCTTTCCATTCTGTCTCATAATGTCTACCTTTCTCTGTATGCGCTCGCTTGTGTGTATGTATCTGTGCGTGTTTGTGCCTGCATCCATGTGTGTGCGTATGTGTGTGTGTTGTTTACGTGCGCGTGTGCGTGCATGTACATCTGCATGCACGCCTACGTACCTACATGCGAGCGTGCGCGCGCGCACATGAACTTGAAGCACATGTTGGAAAACCTGCATAAAGAAAGCACAACTTCATGGCTTGACCGTTTCCCTTTCCACGTGACTACAAAACGGAAACGGAAACGAGGATTAGACTCAGCACGCAAGACAGAGACAGAATCTATCATCTACAGAGACAGATGCTGATGATGCATGGATGCCATCTTTGCGTGTCTTCTGGATTTAATCTGTTATTTCTTTTCTTTGAATTGTTTTCTCTTTGACTTCTGTTCATTTCTCTTGGCTATCAGCGTTTTGAGTTTCTCCTCAGGTTTTAAGGTCTGATTGGAAATTCTGATGATTAATACATTCACACGTTTGATTATTGTGAAGTTTGACAGAATTGACAATAATGATGATAATGATGATAATGATAATAATAACAATAAGAATAAAAAAGAGTATAGTAGTAGTAGTAGTAGTAGTAGTAGTAGTAGTAGTAGTAGTGGACAGACAAACAGACAAACAGACAGACAGACAGACTTAAGCCTTAACTTAAACCTATCAGAACCTTGTATGACTAATTCTAGCGCTTTGATTTGTTTTTACAAGATAGAGCGATATACTACTACTACTACTACTACTACTACTACTACTACTACTACTACATACTACTACTACTACTGCATACTGCTGCTGCTGCTGCTGCTGCTGCTGCTGCTGGCAACAACAACAACTACTACTACTACTACTACTACTACTACTACTACTACTACTACTACTACTACTACTACTACTACTACTACTACTACTACTACTACTAATGACGATGACGATGATGATGATGATGATGATGATGATGATGATGATGATGATGACGACGACGACGACGACAACAACAAGTCGTCTAATAATAATAATAACAACAACAATACTACTACTAAATAAATATATATATATCGCTATATCTTGTAAAAACAAATCAAAGCGATAGAATTAGTCATACAAGGTTCTGATAGGTTTAAGTTAAGGCTTAAGTCTGTCTGTCTGTCTGTCTGTCTGTCTGTCTCTCTGCTTCTCTCTCATTCTCTCTCTCTCTCCACTCTCTCTCTCTCTCTCTCTCTCTCTCTCTCTCTCTCTCTCTCTCTCTCTCTCTCTCTCCTCTCTCTCGAGTGCCTGTCTCTTTCTCATTCTAAATTGTGTTGTTGTTGTTGTGTGTGTGTGTGTGTATGTGTTGGTGTGTGTGTGGTGTGTCTCTCTTCTCTCTCCCTCTCCTTTTCTCTCTCTTTGATTCTTCTCTTTCTAATCTCTAAATGTTGTGTCTGTCTGTCTCTGTCTCTCCTCTGTCTCTTCTCTGTCTCTCTCTCGTCTCTTCTTCTCTCTACAATTTTGTTTCTCTCTTCTGTTTCAGACTCAATGTCTGTCTCTTTTTGTTCATCTCTAAATGTGTGTGTGTGTGTTCTCTCTCTCTCTCTCTCTCTCTCTCTCTCTCTCTCTCTCTCTCCTCTCTTCTCTCTCCGTATGAGTGCCTGTCTCTTTCTTCATCTCTAAAGTGTCTGTGTGAGTGTGTGTGTGTGTGCGCTCGTGCTTGCGTGCGTGTGTGTGTGCGTGTGTGTGTGCTCATGTTTGCACGCTTCCTGGGCACACATGTGTCCAAGACTGTGGAACAAGTATGAGCAACTTTTACCAAAATGTAATTATTCGCCAACTTCTGAATGGTCACGGACATTGGGACTACCTTCCCCATCCCACTGAGGACACCACGGTAACGTAGGAGTATGCATGGCCTCCGCGAGTCGCCTGCATTCCGCCTTATTTCTGTGGTTTTAGTTGAGGTTTTGTCTTAGTTCCATTTTTTTCAGCTTACAAAAACACACCATTTTTTCCAGTGTTCGAATCGGATGAAAGGTTTGCATGGGTTTAAAAAAAAAAAAGTTCATGATTTGGGGGGTTTGATTTGTACAACCGAGTTTTCTGGACATGTTTGACAAAAGGGGGAGACATCCTTTCTGTGATCTTCCCTGCTTGTAAATGTAAAGGGTAAAGGAGTCCCATAACCTATAAGGTCGTAAGGGAGCGAGGCGTCAGAGACCTCAACTTCTCTAGGGCCAGCATATTGAGGGCGGCGCCCATCTCCTCTCCCTCGCTGCTTTACCTTCCCTGACCCTAAAGAGACCCTGCTTGTATCTGAAAGAAATCAACGCCTATTTGTCTGTGTGTCTGTCTGTCTATATGTCTGTCTATATGTCTGTCTATATGTCTGTCTATATGTCTGTCTATATGTCTGTCTATATGTCTATCTATATGTCTGTCCATATGTCTATCTATATGTCTGTCCATATGTCTGTCTATATGTCTGTCTGTCTGTCTGTTGGTGTGTCTATCTGTGTGTTCCTTTGTGTGTGTGTGTGTGTGTGTGTGTGCGCGCGCGTGCCTTTGTGTGTGTGTGTGTGTGTGTGTGTGGTTGTGTGGTTGTGTGAGTGTGTGTGTTTCTGTATGTCTGTGTGTCTGTGTGTCTGTATGTCTGTGTGTCTCTGTGTGTGTCTGTATGTCTGTGTGCCTGTGTGTCTGTATGTTTGTGTGTCTGTGTGCCTGTGTGTCTGTGTGTCTGTATGTCTGTGTGCCTGTGTCTGTCTGCCTGTGTGTCTGTCTGTATGTATGTCTGTATGTCTGTGTGTCTGTGTGTATGTGTGTCTGTCTGTCTGTATGTCTGTGAGTGTGTCTGTCTGTGTTTCTGTCTGTCTGTCTGTGTGTCTGTCTGTATGTATGTCTGTGTGTCTGTGTGTCTGTCTGTATGTCTGTATGTATGTCTGTGTGTCTGTCTGTGTGTCTGTATGTCTGTGAGTGTGTCTGTATGTATGTCTGTCTGTCTGTCTGTGTGTCTGTCTGTCTGTCTGTATGTCTGTCTGTGGTTCTGTCTGTATGTCTGTCTGTGTGTCTGTATATCTGTCTGTGGTTCTGTCTGTCTGTCTGTCTATATGTCTGTCTGTCTGTATGTTTGTCTGTCTGTCTGTCTGTCTGTCTGTGTGTCTGTCAGTGTGTCTGTGTGTCTGTCTTGCATGGATCCTGTCAGTGTGAAGAGCAAGAACCGCCCTTTGTCTTGCCAGAGTCTCCTGGCCCTCCTCCAGGACTGGTGCACTGCATCCCATGTCTCTCACTGCTCGCCTGCATCCTCCACCGTCACAGCAGTCAGGGTGAGGTGTTTGCCTTACAGACAGCTGGCTGTCCCATCACTGAGGCAGCCGCACTCCGATTTCAGGCATGATGTCTAGACACACCACTATCGTCCACCAGGTGTGGATTGTTTGTTTGATCTGACCCTTACCAGCAGGCGATGGTCTACTCGTTCTAAAGGTGGAACAGGTTTTACGTTGTGGGCAAGATGTGCTGCGAGCTTTCGTATACACGGGACTTCGGTTTATAGTCTCACCAGGGGTTTTGTGGAGGGGAGGGGGGTGGAATAATGATAATAATGATACTACTACTACTACTACTACTACTACTACTACTACTACTACTACTACTACTACTACTACTACTACTACTACTACTATTACTACTACTACTACAACTGCTGCTGCTGCTGCTGCTGCTGCTACTACTACTACTACCACCACCACCACCACCAACACCAACACCACCAACACCACCACCACCAATAATAATAATAATAATAATAATAATGAATATGATAATAATAAATGGAATATATATATATAGCGACAGCAAGTGGGGCTTCGTATTAGCACCAAGGAAACAGAAACAATGTCGCTCAATGTGAACACACCAGCCCCTGTGAAAGTGAATGGAACTGACCTGCGCCAGACAGACAAGTTCACATACCTTGGCAGCATCATCAAACCAGAGGGCGGCACAAAAGAAGACATCCACAACAGACTGGGCAAGGCCAGGAGTGTGTTTAGGGAGATAAACAATATCTGGAGATCAACTCAGTACAGCACCAACACCAAGCTGAAGCTATACCAGAGCTGTGTTGTGTCTACGCTCCTGTACAGTTCTGAGTGCTGGAGGATGACGGAAGCGGATCTTACCAAACTTCGATCCTTCCACACCATATAGTATAGTAGTATGTTCTTTCGAGCCAGAAGGCCCATAGAGCCGGAGCTTATCCCGGTTTCTGTAGCGTTAAGCGAACTGATGGTTTTTCACCACCCCTGTGACAGGACGCTAGTCTGTCGCCAGATACTTCCCCAGCAGAGCTGGTACCCACTTGTACACCTGGGTGGAGTGAGGAAAATAGGAGTAAAGTGTCTTTCCCAAGGGCACAACACCGAGCCGAGCGGGGATCGAACCCGCGACCTCTGGATCACGAGTTGACCGCCTAAACCACTCGACCACGGTGCCTCTCCACACCATATGCCTGCGAAGAATTCTCCGGATCTTTTGGCCAGAGAAGATCTCCAATGAAGACCTACTACAGACATGCAGGCAAGAAGACATGGGAACCATCATCACCAGACGACGGTGGAAGTGGATTGGGCACATCCTCCGAAGAGACCAACAGTCAATCACAAGAACAGCATTGCACTGGACCCCAGAAGGAAGGAGAAAGAAAGGAAGACCAAAAGCAACGTGGAGGAGAACTGTAGAAAGTGAGATGAAGGCCATGCAGCACTCTTGGGGATCAGTGACTAGGTTGGCCCAGAATAGGCAGGAGTGGAAGCGCTTTGTTGCTGCCCTACACACCGCTGGGTGTAATGGTTAATGATGATGATGATAATTATTTAGCGCACGTAAAAGAACCCACGGTAACAAGAGAGTTGTCCCTGGCAAAATTCTTAGAAAAAAGCCACTCTGATAGGGAAACAAAATACAGTTGCAGACATGAAAAAGAAAAAATGGGTGGCGCTGCGCTTGTGGCGACGCGCTCTCCCGCTCTCCCCGGGGAGAGCAGCCCGAATTTCACGGAGAGAAATCTGCCGTGACTTAAAGTGGTATGAAATGAAATCTGAGCGCTTTGATTTGTTGCTTTACAAGATTCAGCGCTATATAAATTCCATACATTATTATTATTATTATTATTATGATATATAGCGCTATATCTCGCAGAAGGAAATCGAAGCGCTTATTCAGTGCTGGAATCAGTGCTGATGCTAACTGCCAGGGAAAAATCCCTCCAACGGGCATTTCATTGGTGCCCCAGAATGGCGACATCGGATCACAATATCCCTCCCTTGGGGATGCCGGGGTCTGTCAGTATAAAGATCATCCCTGCCTTCTGGAAATAATGTGCTAGGAATTCCCTCTTTTCTATCCCTCTCTATGACAGACAACGGCTGCTCTCTGAATGTTCGATGAGACGACGACGAAGAAAAAGAATGCGAAGAATATGAAGAAGAAGAAAAATGCGAAGAATGCGAAGAAGACGAATGCCAAGAATACGAAGAAGAAAAATGCGAAGAATGCGAAGAAGACGAATGCCAAGAATACGAAGAAGAAGAAAAATGCGAAGAATGCGAAGAAACGAATGCCAAGAATACGAAGAAGAAGAAGAATGCGAAGAATGCAAAGAAGACGAATGCCAAGAATACGAAGAAGAAGAAGAATGCGAAGAATGCGAAGAAGACGAATGCCAAGAATAACGAAGAAGAAGAAGAATGCGAAGGAAAAGAAGAATGCGAAGAAGAAGAATGCGAAGAGGAAGAGGGAAGAATGCAAAGAAGAAGAGGAAGGATGCTAAGAATGTAAAGAAGAAGAATGCAAAGAGGAAGAAGAAGAATGCAAAGAAGAATGCAAAGAAGAAGAAAAAGAAGAAGAAGAAATTGATGAATGCAAAGAAGAAGAATGCGAGAAAGAAGAAGAATGGAACGAGGAATGCAAAGAAGACGAAGAAGAATGCAAAAAAGAAGAAGAATGCAAAGAAGAAGAATTCAAAGAAGAAAAGGAAGAAGAAGGAGAGGAGGAGAAGGAAGTGGAGGAGGAGGAGGAGAATTGCGAAGAAGGAGAGGAAGAATTGCAAAGAAGAAGAAGAATGCGATAAATAAAAAGAAATTGCGAAGAAGAAGAAGAAGAATGCGAAGAAGAAGAATGCGAAGAAGAAGAATGCGAAGAAGAAGAATTGCGAAGAATTGCGAAGAAAGCAGATTGCAAAGAAGAAGAAGAAGAAGAAGAAGAATTGCGAGGAAGAAGAATTGCGAAGAAGAATTGCGAAGAAGAAGAATTGCGAAGAAGAATAATTGCGAAGAATTGCGAAGAATTGCGAAGAATTGCGAAGAAGAAGAAGAATTGCGAAGAAGGAGAAGAAGAAGAAGAAGACGAAGAAGAAGAAGAAGAAGAAGAATTGCGAAGAAGAATTGCGAAGAATTGCGAAGAAGAATTGCGAAGAAGAAGAAGAAGAAGAAGAAGAAGAAGAAGAAGAAGAAGAATTAAGAAGAAGAATATAAAGAAGAATATAAAGAAGAAGGAGAAGGGAGAAGAAGACGAAGAAGAATGCAAAGAAGAAGAAGAAGAAGAGGAAGAAGAATGCAAATAAAAGAAGAGAGAAGAAGAAGAAGAAGAAGAAGAAGAAGAAGAAGAAGAGAAGAAGAAGAAGAAGAAGAAAAAGAAGAAGAAGAAGAAGAAGAAGAAGAAGAAAGAAGAAGAAAAAGAAGAAGAAGAAGAAGAAGAAGAAGAAGAAAGAAGAAGAAGAAGAAGAAGAGAAGAAGAAGAAGAAGAAGAATCGATCACAAGACCATTGCTCTAAACACATGGCTATCCTGCCTCTCTAACTTATTTTTCAAAAATGGTGGATTAAAAATCGCCCACAGAGGGTTTGTCTGTGCAAGGTGCGTTTTTTTTTTAAAATCTAGGACGTAGCCATTCAGGACCGATCACTCTTCAGGACTAGTAGCGCCATCTCTCGGAAGCGAAAATGATGTGTCAGGGGAGACAAGCCTGTAGACTAGGTGACGGTAATAACCCCTGCCTGCTGAGTTTGAGAGTGCTCTCCCTTGTTCTGTCTGGCTGGCTGTCTCTGTTTGTATGTCTGTTTATCTGTCTCTGTCTGTCTGTCTCTGTCTACCTGTCTTTGTCTGCTGTCTTGCTGTCTCTGTTTATTTGTCTGTCTGTATCTGTCTGTTTGTATGTTTGTTTATCTGTCTCTGTCTGTCTCTGTCTGTATGTCCTGCTGTCTCTGTTCATTTGTCTGTCTGTTTGTCTCTGTCTGGCTGTCTGCCTATCTCTTTTTGTATGTCTGTCTGTTTGTCTGGCTGTCTGGCTGTCTGGCTGTCTGCCTATCTCTTTTTGTATGTCTGTCTGTTTGTCTGTTTGTCTGGCTGTCTGGCTGTCTCTTTCTGTCCTGCTTTCTCTGTTTGTATGTCTGTCTGTTTGTCTGTCTCTGTCTGTCTGTCTCTGTCTGTCTTGCTTTCTCTGTTTCTATGTCTGTCTGTTTGTCTGCCTCTGTCTGGCTGTCTGACTGTCTTTTTTTGTATGTCTGTCTGTTTGTCTCTCTGTTTGTCTGTCTCTGGCTGTCTGACTGTCTTTTTTGTTTGTCTCTCTGTTTGTCTGTCTGTATCTGTCTGTCTGACTGTCTCTGTCTGTCCGTCTGTCTGTTTGTCTGTCTCAGTTTGTTTTCATTGATCTCATTTAGTCACCCACTGGCTCTGTGTTTCAGGTTACTCTTTTCTGTCTCTGATCTCTCTCTCCCTCTCTCTCTCTCTCTCTCTCTCTCTCTCTCTCTCTCTCTCTCTCTCTCTCTCACCCTCATCCTCTGTGTGTGTGTGTTTGTGTGTGTGTGTGTGTGTGTGTGTGTGTGTGTTTGTGTGTGTGTGTGTTTGTGTGTGTGATCCCTTTTTATCTAGCTAACAATAATTATCAGTGACGTCTTGACCCAAAGAATGCTGCAGTCAAAACAAACAGAATGTCAAAAACAATATAGAAAACAGATAAATACCTCAGCAGTCAAACAGGCAAACACATAATTAAATAGATAACCAGCCAGCGTGGTGCAGTGGTTAGCGCTTGAGTCACGGGCTGGATAGTCGTGGGTTCAAATCCCTTCAGAGTCAAAGGTTTGTGTGGGCTCCGGCCGGCTCCTACCCAGAGTGAGTGTGCTGTGGGCTCAGTGGGCAGACTGGGACCACACAGTGGAGCTTCGTCCACTTTAAGGATGTGCGTTTGAGAGTGTTGCTCACATGACCTGACCAACACTGCAGGTGTCTCTGATCTGATGATACCAGCTGCCCTGGTCTCATGGTGACCTCAGATTCGGTTTCCCCATACACATCTGTCCCTGTGGTGAGTTTGTGTCAAAGCCTTTGGGGCTGGAGGTTCCCAGGGGATGGTCGTTGTAGGGACGTTGTGGTGGTAACCACCCGGGGTGGGCATCTCACTCACTCTGGCCCTGCAGCTGTAAGGTAAAGGTAAAGGAGTCCCATAACCTATAAGGTCGTAGGGGAGCGAGGCGTCAGAGACCTCACTTCTCTAGGGCCAGCATATTGAGGGCGGCGCCCATCTCCTCTCCCTCGCTGCTTTAGCTTCAGCAGGAGGCTTAGTGAGTGGTGTCCTGGGCATGCTAACTAAAACCAGGATCATCACCCAAGTGATCCATCAGCAGTGCAGGGCCCCTCTGGCTGGTGGCCCCATGGCGGCGTCTCAGTGATAGGCTCCCTGTGGATTTCCATCCCTGAGAATGCAGCATGACGAGCCTGGCTATGGCTGAAGTGGAGAGATTGGAATGAACGGCCTGAGAAAAATAGTAAAGAACATCACAGAGAATGAGGCATTAACAGCCCCCCCCCCTGGGTGAACTGGGGAACTGTACTGAAGCCAAGGCGCGGAAACAGTCACCCATCCAAGTGGTAACCACGCTCGACGCTGCTTAACTTGGCTGGGGGAAAGCGAGTGCTCTGACCACTGAGCTATCTATCCCGTCCCCAGATTATCTTGATTACCCACACCTACATTTCTAGGCTTTCTCACACCATGACAATGTAACAATTTCAGCATGCACGTTCTCACTTGAACCTCTCATTTTCTGATTGGATTTATCTGATTAACTTACCTTGATCAACGGCTTGGGGGAGGGAAGGGGAGGGATAGGGCGAGGGTTGTCAAATTAATGTTTGGATGCTTTGTCCATAATCTAAACATTGTCAGTGATCACAACAACCATTCTTTAACCAGATTACCAATACAGACATGGTTTAAGTTTGTTTGATTACTGCTTCCAAAATGAAAAGAACCCCACACGTTTTTGAAAGTATTATGGAACAGCAGACAGTAAAAGAAAAAACAACCAATATTCATAGTTTCTTAAGGACATAGTTCTATGTATTGATTAAATGAGAGAGAGAGAGGGGGGTGGGGGGGGGGGGGGGGGGAGGGGAGGGGGGGGGGAAAGAGCGAGAGGGGGAAAGACAGAGAGCGAGAGTAGCACAAGAAAAAGAAGAAGAAGAAGAATGCAAAGAAGAAGAATGCAAAGAAGAAGAAGAAAGAAGAATGCAAAGAAGAAGAAGAAGAAGAATGCAAAAGAAGAAGAAGAAGAAGAAGAAGAAGAAGACAGCGGAGGAGGGGGATATACAAACAGACCCCAAGAGGAGGCAAACAGAACAAGGGAGAGCACCCTCGAACCCCGACAGGTAGTAGTTATCAGCGCCACCCAGCGGTCACTTCTCTGCTAATGCCTTGTCTCCCCTGACACATCCTTTTCCCCTCCCAGAGATGGCGCCACTTCCTACGGATTTATCTCCCCTGAACAGCTTTGGGCGCGAACCCACTCCAAGGTTAGCTGGAAGGTCAATTCGTATCTGGCGATACAAATTCAAATTCAAATTCAAATTCAAAAGCTTTATTATCTCAAAGACAGAGAAATTCCGGCGGGTTACTCGCCATACATAAAAAACAATAAACATTTAAACATAATATTTAAAACACACACACACTGTCCAACATCAGCACGCACCCATCATGAGATAAAATGCATCCACAAATCAGCAATATCTCAGCCAGCCACAAACCCACCCCAACAAAAATCACTTTACTCATGTGCGCACAAGTAAACCCGTACGTCCGCACATTCACAGTCACTCGCGCACGCGCACGCACGTTCGCACATTGTAAACATTCCTTTTAGGAATATCTATGGTGATTCTGAAATATAGTTGAGATATTGTAGTTGCTGTTGTTGTTATTGCCGTGCATTATTCACATAAGCAAGATTGGGGTCACGAAGA
>CM054160.1:47299605-47307105 GCA_028751875.1 Rapana venosa
TTCAATCATCATCATCATCATCATCAGACCCGTGACCTTGGCGGTCGTGGGGGAGACACGAAAGACGATGCCGTGGTAAGCCTCCTCCATCCATCTCGGTCCTCGGCTCTGCGCAGTAGTGCCGAGTCATTCACTTCAATAGGCACACGCAACTCCTGTTTTCTGACACAAGCAGATTGTCATAAGTTCAAACCTTACAGCAACTTCCCTTTTTGTGCAAGCAGATTGTCATAGCTTTAATTCTGACATCAATACTCTTTAGAACTCCTCTGATGGTATTTGATAAGGCTGTGTGTGTGTGTGGTGTGTGTGTTGTGTGTGTGCGTGCGTGCGTGTGTGTGTGGTGTGTGTGAGAGAGAGAGAGAGAGAGAGAGAGAGAGAGTTAATGTTTGATCATAGAGAAACAGAGAGAGAGAGAAAGAGAGATAGATAGAGAGAGAGAGAGAGGAGAGAATGCGAATGCGAATGCGAATGCGAAAGTTTTATTCATTATAGGCCTTGGCCCCTCATGAAGGGGGTGTGTGTATATAATCAACATTCCAAAACATGTTGCATAAGAAACATTTATGAACAGAAGAATAATACCTCAAGTACAGATAGTATTTCTAATATTAAAAGCTTTATACAAATAAATTGCTAGTCACTTATTAATGCGTTCGTTAGTAGATCACATAAGTATACAAAGTCTAAACATGGAAGGACAGCTCACATATTTTTGCGGTATCAACTGAGTTCTAAAGAGAGAGAGAGAGAGAGAGAGAGAGAGAGAGAGAGAGAGAGAGAGGAGAGAGAGAGAGAGAGAGAGAGAGAGAGAGAGAGAGAGAGAGAAAGACACAAAGACAATGACAATGACAATGACAGATTCTTTTATTTCGAGGATAATGAATAAGCACACATGTGCTTTTTTACATCCAGTCCCCGACCGTTAGGGATACATCTTAATAATAATAACCCAATACTTATACAGTCTCACAATAAAAACAAGGGGAAATAACCCTTTTCAAAACAGCTCCCCCCCCCCAACAACACCCCCCCCCCCCCAAAGCAAGCAAATAAAAGAAAATCCTAAAAATACCCCCCCCCACCCACCCCCAAAGAAACCCTAACCAAAACAAACAAACAAACAAAAGAGAAAGAAAAACCAAACCAACAGAAGAAGATAAAAAAGAGAAAAACAGACAAACAACAACAACAAGAACAACAACAGAGCCAAGAAAAATAACACAACCAAACTTAATAAGTCATAAAGATAAACATCTACACAATGTCAAATGGTACACATACTTGTTACACATAACTATAACATATTGAAATAGGGCACTCATTAAAACTTAAGTACAGAGGCAAGTCCAATAAAGTATTGAAAATATAAAATATGAATCCTTCATCAGGATACACTATAACTATAAGCAAGACGATAAAAGGTGAGAGAGAGAGACAGAGACAGAGAGACAGAGAGTGTGTGTGTGTGTATTTCAGAGATAATATCCAATATATAATTCCCAAAACAGTATGCGATCCCATCAACACTCATTTTAGATTATATTCGTTTCAAATTATATGTCATGATAATGAAATAAATTTAATACCCATACATAGAGAGAGAGAGAGAGAAGAGAGAAGAGAGAGAGAGAGAGAGAGAGATGAGATAGGAGAGAGAGAGAGAGAGAGAGAGAGAGACTTCAGACTCAGACTCAGGGAGAGAGAGACAGACAGACAGACAGACAGACAGACAGACAGACAGATATCTGCTACTGTAGTTTATATTTCATAAAAAAATCTTTAAGCGAGGCTTGTTTGGTATTTATAAATGTGTGACACGTTCTCTAGAAGTGTACACAGACAACGATGATATTTTGCAGGATAATACGTGCACCAGTGTTTCACAATCTAAACAGGGTTAGCAAGAAGACATGACATTTCAGTTAAGTAATCTGTCTTGCTGACAGAAAAAACCCATGTATCTCATGATGTCAAACCATGCAGGTCGTGTACATATTGACATGAATGTCTACACAAATCTGGATTCACTTAAAGTGAAAAAACGTTAAAATTGAAGATTTACTTACTTACTTACACACATACACACACGCACGCACGTACGCACGCACGCACACACACATACACACACACACACACACACAGTAATCCAAATACCATCAGAGGAGTTCCAAAGAGTTAAAGATGTAAGAATGAAAGTTATGATAATCTGCTCGCCCCAAAAGGAAAGTTGCGTGTTATGACAATCTGCTTGCGTCAAAAACAGGAGTTGCGTGTACACACACACACACACACACACACACACACACACACACACACACACACACACACACACACACACACACAACACACACACACACACACACACACACACACACACACACACCACACACACACACACCTGACACCCTAACAAGTAACAACGAAAGTGAAGCAAATCTCATGGCGTCTCTGACCATCTCCATTCTCCTCTCCCTGATGCCTGCAGTCCTCAGCCTAGGACAGCTCTCTGAAGACCTCTGTGCAGGGAAGAGGAACGGCACGTGCATCATTAACTCATGAAGGAAGCTTGCTGACCTTGAGTGGTGCAGCGATCTTCCCCTCTCTGCCGCTGTTTGCCCGTTCAGCTCCCGGCAAAAGTTGAAAGCTGGCGGTCACTGATCAACCTCACCAGGCTGAGGAGAACAAAGCTGAGGCTCTCAGTTAGGTGATGATAAACCACGAATAGAAGATGGAAAATGGCCAGCATTTGAACGTTGGAAGATGAAAGACGAAACACAAGAGAAGAAAAAGAAAATGAAGTAATTGACAAGATTACATAACGAGTCAAATGTTCACAGTCAAAAGTCCCTTTCTTCACATTTGGCACACAAGAAAATAGCAGTACTGTCATAATTATTCGTTTATATTGGCTTAGGCCAAAAGTGTTGTCAGTTACTGATGTATGCAGAACACCAAGGTCTACAGGTAAAGGCTTTTCATATCCTGAAGTCGGAATATGGCTACCTTAACGGTGGACAAAAACGGTCACAGACGCGAAATCTCCCCATTGGTGACCCTGGCAGCTGTAGTCAAAGAGCAAAAGAGAAAGGTTTGAAGTGGTGTGCTGACGTTGTCTGTGAAGGCAAGCTGTTAGAGGAACAGTCTATGTTCTTAGGGGCTCTTAGTAGAACAGTCTATGTTCTTAGGGGCTCTTAGTAGAACAGTCTATGTTCTTAGGGCTCTTAGTAGAACAGTCTATGTTCTTAAGGGCTCTTAGTAGAACAGTCTATGTTCTTAGGGGCTCTTAGTAGAACAGTCTATGTTCTTAGGGGCTCTTAGTAGAACAGTCTATGTTCTTAGGGCTGTTAGTAGAACAGTCTATGTTCTTAGGGGCTCTTAGTAGAACAGTCTATGTTCTTAGGGGCTCTTAGTAGAACAGTCTATGTTCTTAGGGGCTCTTAGTAGAACAGTCTATGTTCTTAGGGGCTCTTAGTAGAACAGTCTATGTTCTTAGGGGCTCTTAGTAGAACAGTCTATGTTCTTAGGGGCTCTTAGTAGAACAGTCTATGTTCTTAGGGGCTCTTAGTAGAACAGTCTATGTTCTTAGGGGCTCTTAGTAGAACAGTCTATGTTCTTAGGGGCTCTTAGTAGAACAGTCTATGTTCTTAGGGCTCTTAGTAGAAAAAGTCTATGTTCTTAGGGGCTCTTAGTAGAACAGTCTATGTTCTTAGGGGCTCTTAGTAGAACAGTCTATGTTCTTAGGGGCTCTTAGTAGAACAGTCTATGTTCTTAAGGGCTCTTAGTAGAACAGTCTATGTTCTTAGGGGCTCTTAGTAGAACAGTCTATGTTCTTAGGGGCTCTTAGTAGAACAATCTATGTTCTTAGGGGAAGAGAACAGTCTATGTTCTTAGGGGAAGAGAACAGTCTATGTTCTTAGGGGCTCTTAGTAGAACAGTCTATGTTCTTAGGGGCTCTTAGTAGAACAGTCTATGTTCTTAGGGCTCTTAGTAGAACAGTCTATGTTCTTAGGGGCTCTTAGTAGAACAGTCTATGTTCTTAGGGGCTCTTAGTAGAACAGTCTATGTTCTTAGGGGCTCTTAGTAGAACAGTCTATGTTCTTAGGGGCTCTTAGTAGAACAGTCTATGTTCTTAGGGGCTCTTAGTAGAACAGTCTATGTTCTTAAGGGCTCTTAGTAGAACAGTCTATGTTCTTAGGGGCTCTTAGTAGAACAGTCTATGTTCTTAGGGGCTCTTAGTAGAACAGTCTATGTTCTTAGGGGCTCTTAGTAGAACAGTCTATGTTCTTAAGGGCTCTTAGTAGAACAGTCTATGTTCTTAGGGGCTCTTAGTAGAACAGTCTATGTTCTTAGGGGCTCTTAGTAGAACAATCTATGTTCTTAGGGGAAGAGAACAGTCTATGTTCTTAGGGGAAGAGAACAGTCTATGTTCTTAGGGGCTCTTAGTAGAACAGTCTATGTTCTTAGGGGCTCTTAGTAGAACAGTCTATGTTCTTAGGGCTCTTAGTAGAACAGTCTATGTTCTTAGGGGCTCTCAGTAGAACAATCTATGTTCTTAAGGGCTCTTAGTAGAACAGTCTATGTTCTTAGGGGCTCTTAGTAGAACAATCTATGTTCTTAGGGCTCTTAGTAGAACAGTCTATGTTCTTAGGGGCTCTTAGTAGAGCAGTCTATGTTCTTAGGGCTCTTAGTAGAACAGTCTATGTTCTTAGGGCTCTTAGTAGAACAGTCTATGTTCTTAGGGGCTCTTAGTAGAACAGTCTATGTTCTTAGGGGCTCTTAGTAGAACAGTCTATGTTCTTAGGGGCTCTTAGTAGAGCAGTCTATGTTCTTAGGGCTCTTAGTAGAACAGTCTATGTTCTTAAGGGCTCTTAGTAGAACAGTCTATGTTCTTAGGGCTCTTAGTAGAACAGTCTATGTTCTTAGGGGCTCTTAGTAGAGCAGTCTATGTTCTTAGGGGCTCTCAGTAGAACAATCTATGTTCTTAGGGGCTCTTAGTAGAACAGTCTATGTTCTTAAGGGCTCTTAGTAGAGCAGTCTATGTTCTTAGGGGCTCTTAGTAGAACAGTCTATGTTCTTAGGGGCTCTTAGTAGAACAGTCTATGTTCTTAAGGGCTCTTAGTAGAACAGTCTATAATCTTAGGGGAGGAGAACAATCTATGTTCTTAGCGGCTATTAGTAGAACAATCTATGTTCTTAGGGGCTCTTAGTAGAACAGTCTATGTTCTTAGGGGAAGAGAACAGTCTATGTTCTTAGGGGAAGAGAACAGTCTATGTTCTTAGGGGCTCTCAGTAGAACAATCTATGTTCTTAGGGGCTCTTAGTAGAACAGTCTATGTTCTTAAGGGCTCTTAGTAGAACAATCTATGTTCTTAGGGGCTCTTAGTAGAACAGTCTATGTTCTTAAGGGCTCTTAGTAAAACAATCTATGTTCTTAGCGGCTATTAGTAGAACAGTCTATAATCTTAGGGGGAGGAGAACAATCTATGTTCTTAAGGGCTGTTAGTAGAACAATCTATGTTCTTAGGGGCTCTTAGTAGAACAATCTATGTTCTTAGGGGCTCTTAGTAGAACAGTCTATGTTCTTAGGGGCTCTTAGTAGAACAGTCTATGTTCTTAGGGGCTTTTAGTAGAACAATCTATGTTCTTAGGGGCTTTTAGTAGAACAATCTATGTTCTTAGGGGCTTTTAGTAGAACAGTCTATGTTCTTAGGGGCTCTTAGTAGAACAGTCTATGTTCTTAGGGGCTCTCAGTAGAACAATCTATGTTCTTAGGGGCTCTCAGTAGAACAATCTATGTTCTTAAGGGCTCTTAGTAGAACAATCTATGTTCTTAAGGGCTCTTAGTAGAACAGTCTATGTTCTTAGGGCTCTTAGTAGAACAGTCTATGTTCTTAGGGGCTCTCAGTAGAACAATCTATGTTCTTAAGGGCTCTCAGTAGAACAATCTATGTTCTTAGGGGCTCTTAGTAGAACAGTCTATGTTCTTAAGGGCTCTTAGTAGAGCAGTCTATGTTCTTAGGGGCTCTTAGTAGAACAGTCTATGTTCTTAAGGGCTCTTAGTAGAACAGTCTATAATCTTAGGGGGAGGAGAACAATCTATGTTCTTAGCGGCTATTAGTAGAACAATCTATGTTCTTAGGGGCTCTTAGTAGAACAGTCTATGTTCTTAGGGGAAGAGAACAGTCTATGTTCTTAGGGGAAGAGAACAGTCTATGTTCTTAGGGGCTCTCAGTAGAACAATCTATGTTCTTAGGGGCTCTCAGTAGAACAATCTATGTTCTTAAGGGCTCTTAGTAGAACAATCTATGTTCTTAAGGGCTCTTAGTAGAACAGTCTATGTTCTTAGGGCTCTTAGTAGAACAGTCTATGTTCTTAGGGGCTCTTAGTAGAACAGTCTATGTTCTTAAGGGCTCTTAGTAGAACAATCTATGTTCTTAAGGGCTCTTAGTAGAACAATCTATGTTCTTAAGGGCTCTTAGTAGAACAATCTATGTTCTTAAGGGCTCTTAGTAGAACAATCTATGTTTTTAAGGGCTCATAGTAGAACAGTCTATGTTCTTAGGGGAGGAGAACACGTCCTCTGAAGTTGGAGTAAGGATGTCCATATGGCAAGGCAGGTAAAACAGTTATATTATGCGCAAACGTTTTGTTTATGTGGAGGTGTATTCTATAGTGATTCCCAGGTGTAAGTGTGTGAGGGGGCTGGGGCTGGGGTGCCCATATTCTGGGGGAATCCCCAATGCATTAAGCTAGAGAACTCCCAACAAAACCGACAATAACAACAACAACAAAAGCAGCAGCAGCAACAATTATGACTATGACAGCAATATTATTATACACTAAACGTTTGTGGGTTTTTAAAAATTAATTTCCTCAAACCTTAAAACAACAACAACAGCTACCAAACAAGCACACAAACAAGAGGCAAACTAGACGTAGTTTAATCTTTACTCAGGATCAGGTCTACATTTTCCCCTGCCCTTGTTACCCCCCCCCCCCTAAAAAACCACCACAACAACAACAACAACCAAAAAAACAAACACACACCCAAAAAAACAAAACAACAACAACAAAAGCAAAACCCCACCAAAACAAAACAACACACACACAGAAGAAAAAAAAAAGATAACATAAGGTAAAGGAGGTAAAGGAGTCCCATAACCTATAAGGTCGTAGGGGAGCGAGGCGTCAGAGACCTCACTTCTCTAGGGGCCAGCATATTGAGGGCGGCGCCCATCTCCTCTCCCTCGCTGCTTTACCTTCCCTGACCCTAAAGAGGGCAGGTACCCATTTACAGCTGGGTGAACTGGGGGAACTGTACTGAAGCCAAGGCGCGCAAACGGTCACCCATCCAACTGGTAACCACGCTCCACGCTGTTTAACTTGGCTGGGGGAAAGCGAGTGCTCCGACCACTGAGCTATCCCGTCCCCGTAACATAAGAGGACAGAGGATAGGGGAAGTGCAAACTAAATCTGTTGATGTGAACTTTAAAGTCT
>CM054160.1:47312105-47317105 GCA_028751875.1 Rapana venosa
ACTCGATGAATGAATTTTATATGATGAACTCAGAAATAATTTGTTATTAAAAATCAAAACGAAAGACAAAGAACGCAAAAACTGTGTACATAAATTAAGTGACATAATCACAGTTGATATGTATCAAGCAGATATCATTAGCTATGTTTATGAGTGTTTTGAAAAAAGAGAAAAAGATCATTAGAATGCAAAATGTTTTTAGTGAACATTACTTTTAGCCAAAATAGATAATAATTATAATTGATGTTTTTGTTGTGTCAAATAAGTCTACATGACTTAAATGGCAATGAAATCTGAATCACACACACACACACACACACACACACACACACACACACACACACACACACACACACACACACACACACACACACACACACACACACACACACTGACACACACACTAACACACAAACACATACGCACACACATACACACACTTACACACACACTCACACGCACACTGTCGGATATGTGTGAAGGGAAAGATTACAACTGTGATATGTAGACCTTTGTGATTTCAACCAATTGCAGCTCTGAAAGAGACGATTTTGAGGCATCATGCTCTTTTTGGCTTAAAATCCTTGATTATAACTGTGAGGTGTAGCATTCAAAGTGAAGACATCACATCTATAGCAGAATGATCTTTTTTCTTCAAGTCAGACATTGTAACAGTGGTTTGTGGCCCTTCAAGTGATGATGATATAGCTAGTTGTTTTTTTTAAGTCATGGGTTTTAACTGTGAGTTTTGGCCTTCAGGGTGAAGGTTGTATGGCAGAAATCTCTCTCTTTTTAAGACAACGATTATTGTTAATTTGTTTGCCTTAAAAGCGAAGATTATCTGGCGGTTAGAATATTTGGAGTGTTGACGTTATGACCGCTCTGTGACTGGTCAGTTGATAGCATGGAACAAGGTCAGAGAGGCAGATTTGGTCTGGTTAAATCCAGCCTTTGAAAATACTTAGTTCCTACTTCAGATTTTCTCCTTTCTTAAAATCCGTCCATTCTCTTCACAGTCCCCCCCCCCCCCCCCCCCTTCCGTCCCATATCCATCACCCTGCCTAAATGTGTGTGTGTGTGCGTGCGCACGCGCGCGTGTGTGAGTGTGTGTGTAAGTGTGTTTGTATGTGTGTGCTAGTGTGTGTGTTAGTGTGTGTGTGTTACTGTGTGCGTGTTAGTTTGTTAATGTTAATGTGTGTGTGTTAGTGTGTATGCGTGTTAGTATGTTAGTGTTAGTGTGTATATATAAATTTGATATCTATTAATCCTATTGGTGCACGTTTGCATACATGTAAATGATTTGAATGCAAACCCTGTAATTCCCCCCCCCCCCCTCTCTCTCTCTTTCTCTCTCTCTCTCTCTCTCTCTCTCTCTCTCTCTCTCTCTCTCTCTCTCTTCTCTCCCTTGTTTGTGCAAATGACTTGAATGCAAGCACAATAATCCCCCCCTCTCTCCTTCCTCTCTCTCTCTCTCTCTCTCTCTCTCTCTCTCTCTCTCTCTCTTTTCTCTCCCTTTTTCGTGTAAATGATTTGAATGCAAGCACTTTAATCCCTCCACCCCTCCTCCCTCTCTCTGTCTCTGCTGAGTTCTACCATCTCCTGTACATAGCCCTCCTCCCAGACCACTGACCTCAGTGATGTTGGCAATGGAGGATGTTGGGGGTCTGCCTCTTTTTCACTGACAGCAATCAAGGGAGTTTGTGGTTTAGAGCCAAGCCTGAGAGGGTCCTTGTCCTTGGTGCACACACATCAGCGATTGATTATACCTGGGGTTTGTGACCAACATACATACACACACACAAACATACATACACACACACAAACATACATACACACATGCCATGTGGAAATAAAAGTTTGGCTTTGCTTGAGTTTTCACAAGAAGAGAGAGAGAGAGAGAGACGCAGAGCAGCAGCAGACGGGACGACGAAGACAGAACGAAGCGAGAACAGAAAAAAGAAGATGTGAGAAAAAAGTTTGGTGAGTGAGTTGAGAAAGTGAGAGAGAGAGAGAGAGGAGAGAGAGAGAGGTGAGAGAGTGAGAAAGTGAGAGAGAGTGAGAGAGAGAGAGTGAGAGAGAGACAGAGTGAGAGTGAGAAAGTGAGAGAGAGTGAGAGAGGAGAGAGTGAGAGAAGAGTGAGAGAGAGAGAGACAGAGTGAGAGAGAGAGTGAGTTACAGAGAGAGAGAGTGTGTGTGTTACAGAGAGAGTGAGAGAGAGAGAGTAAGAGAGAGAGACAGAGTGAGAGAGAGAGTGAGTTACAGAGAGAGAGTGTGTGTGCTACAGAGAGAGTGAGAGAGAGAGAGAGAGAGAGTAGAGAGAGAGACAGAGTGAGAGAGTGAGAGAGAGAGAGAGTGAGTTACAGAGAGAGTGAGAGAGAAAGAGTAAGAGAGAGAGAGTGAGAGAGAGAGAGCAATGAAAGAAAGAAGTGGGGAAAATGGAGAGAACAAAGAAGAGAAGACTACAGATACATGGGTCACCAGACAGAAGAAAGAACATGGAGACAACAGAAGAAACAACATAGAGACAACAGAAGAAAAAACCCATCTCTTCTATTCTGCCAGCTCTAACAGAAAGATCATACGCATTAAGGCCTTTACTTTTAAGCTTTTGCGAGTGATAGTAAATCAGCGTTTAGTGAGAAAATATTCCAATTTTCTACAAGCACCCGAGGTTTTTCCAGTACGCGTATGTTTCACGGGTGATCAGCCACTGCCAAATGGATTTCCTAGTTGAACTGACTTAGGGCACATTGAACGTTCCACACACTGTGACATCGCCATAACACGTTCTTCTTTGTCAGTTTACCCGATTTCTCCCTAAAAGGCACAGGAAAAAGCTAAAAGTGTTCCCAAAACTAGTGTGGTCGTTGGGGAACGAGGTGTCAGAGACCTCAACTTCTCCAGGGGCCAGCATATTGAGGGCGGCGCCCATCTCCTCTCCCTCGCTGCTTTGCCTTCCCTGACCCTAAAGAGGAAGGTACCCATTTACAATTGGGTGAACTGGGGGACTGTACTGAAGCCAAGGCGCGAAAAACGGTCACCCATCCAAGAGGTAGCCGCGCTCATTGCTGCTTAACCTTAGCTTGGGGAAAGGGAGCGAGTGTTCTGACCACTGAGATAAGTATGCCATCTTCCTGATTTCTCCTTGTTTACACCAACAGCATGCAAACATGTCCATTGTTGTCGTCTTCCTGATACTTTCTCCCCACTCCACAACAATAGCTTCAAACTGGATTTGAACCAAGGATCTATTGATTTATACATAGACGCATGGCTGCTTGGCCAATAACATACCTTTTATTTTATAAGGCTGTTCTTATTTTTCAATCATTATGTCTTTTTCGCTTATGTACCTTATGCTGGTTTTTTTTAAAAACCTGAACTACCTTTTTTCATTTTTACATGTTTGTAGTTCTGTACTGGTCTTTTTCATTCTTCTTTATTTCTCCAACTCTTTGTTTTCCTATTTTGTTCCATTTTATCTCACGCAATCATTTTCTATAGCATTTCTTGAAATAGGGAAGATTGTCTAAAAACATTCTCTCACTGCAAAGGCCTGATTTCGTGTGAAGAAGCGGTAAATAAATCATCCATTTTACCTGCCCCTGGTGGCTTCTCTCATCCACGAGTTCTGTTCTCTTCTTAACCAGCTACCTTTGTCACGCTTGGCAGAGTCACGTGTGACAGCCTTGTGACGCCACGTCGCGTGTCGGCTGTGTGGGAAGTGTCTACACATGGTGTGAACTCTTTCAATTTGCATAGTGTCAATGATTCGTCCAATATGGATTTTCTTGTTCCTCGGCTAGAGCTTCGAGATTCACCAATGGTCAGATTTTGCGTACGCGACCTTTTTGTTACCTCCACCATTAACGAAGCCGCATCTCAGCTTCAGAATCCAGTTGGAAATTGAACCCTCCGATGTTGTTAGGACATTCTGGAACTCGCTCCCTGAACTTTCCCATTTTCAACTGTCGTGGGTTCTTTGACGTGCACAAGTCTGTAGGTGCACGAGCCTGAAGGACATGACATTCAGTGTGATTTTCCAGTCAAACAGGAACGATAGGGCTAGGCTGGGAATCAACCCGGAGCTGCATGGTTTACTTGTTAGCAAGATATAAACTAGACCGTCCTGCTACCTTTGCTTCTCATGAATATGTATGAGTGGTAATAAAGCAGACCTGGTGGAGGAAGGGTGGATGGTGGGGGGGGGGGGGGTGTCAGGTGAGGGCGATAGGAATGGCTGAGGAGGAGGGCAGGGTCCTGTTCTGAGGGTGTCCTCTACCTTTTCTTTAACGGGACTGTGACCGCTGCTGCACAGGCTACACTCAACCCGACCTCACTACACACATCTGCAACCAGGTTCAAACCTGTTGCACTCCCGCAGAGCCAGAAGTAGCAGCAGCACCAGCACGAGATGAGTAGCTTAGTGGCGGCAGCAGCAGCAGTAGTAGTAGTAGTAGTAGAAGTAGTAGTAGAAGTAGTAGAAATAGAAGTAGTAGTAGTAGTAGAAAAAGAAGAAGATGAAGAAGAAGAAAAAGAACTAGTAGTAGAAATAGAAGTAGTAGTAGTAGTAGTATAGTAGCAGCAGCAGCAGCAGCAGCACAGCAGCAACAGCAGCAGCCAGAGCAGGTAGTAGTAGAGTAGTAGTGTAGTATAGTCATCGTCGTCTCGTCGTCGTCATAGTAGTAGTAGAGTAGTAGTAGTAGTAGTAGTAGTAGTAATAGTAGTAGTAGTTGCAGAAAAAACGAAAGCAGCAGCAATAACAGTAGTAGTAGTAGTAGTAGTAGTAGTAGTAGTAATAGTAGTAGTAGTAGTAGTAGTAGTAGTAGTAAAGTAGTAATAGTAGTAGTCAAGTAGTAGTAAATAGTAGTAACGTAGTAGTACAGTAATAGTACAGTAGTAGTAGTATAGTAGTAGTAGCAGTAGTAGAGAGTATAGTAGTAGAACTACTATAGTCGTAGCAGCTAGCAACAGCAGCAGTGTAGTAGTACTAGTAGTAT
>CM054160.1:47322105-47329605 GCA_028751875.1 Rapana venosa
TAATTGGCAGACAACAGAAGTGTGTGTGTGTGTATGTGTGTGTGTGTGTGTGTGTGTGTGGAAGAGGGGGGAGTAGATCGCTGCACCACTCAATGTCAGCACGCTTCCTTCATGAGTTAATGATGCACGTGCCGTTCCTCTTCACTGCACCGAGGTCTTCAGAGAGCTGTCATAGTCTGAGGACTGCGGGCATCAGAGAGAAGACTAGAGATGGCTAGAGGACGCGCTAACATGCGCCCCACATTCGTGGTTGTGTTGTGTGCTGTAGGTGCCCTTTCTTTCCACGGACACGCAACGTAGGCGGCAGGCACAGAACACAGAATGTGCCAACATGAGATGGAGGGAAAGCCTGTTGTGTGTCAGGAAGACACCCTGCTGTTGGAAAACAAAGTGTGTTCTTTCTTTGGTATTGGTGACATTGCCTCTTTCTGCTCTGTGGCCAGATCTTGTTTTTTCGTATTTTCTTTCTTTGGGGACGGGATAGCTCAGTGGTCGGAGCATTCGCTTTTCCCCAGCCAATGTTATGCAGCATCAATCATGGTTACCACTTGGATGGGTGACCGTTTGCGCGCCTTGGCTTCAGTACTGTTCCCCCAGTTCACCCAGCTGTAAATGGGTACCTTTTTCTTTAGGGTCAGGGAAGGTAAAGCAGCGAGGGAGAGGAGATGGGCGCCGCCCTCAATATGCTGGCCCCTAGAGAAGCTGAGGTCTCTGATGCCTCGCTCCTCTACGACCTTATAGGTTATGGGAACACCTTGACCTTTTCACTAAACGAGACCTACGGCATCAACACTTTCAGCTACTTCGCTCTTTGTTTACTTAATTGTTTCTCAGCACCAGCTCTGAGGTTCACCAATAGATTGATTTTGCGTATGCGACCAAGTTTTTGCCCACCATTTAAAATGTTATCATCTTTTCCCACCATTTAAAATGGTATCATCTTTTCCGATCATTTAAAATGTTATCATCTTTTCCCACCATTTAAAATGGTATCATCTTTTCCCACCATTTAAGATTCCATCATCTTTTCCCACCATTTAAGATTCCATCATCCTTTCCCACCATTTAAGATTCCATCATCCTTTCCCACCATTTAAGATTCCATCATCCTTTCCCACCATTTAAGATTCTATCATTATTTCCCCTCATTTAAGATTCTATCATTATTTCCCCTCATTTAAGATTCTATCATCGTTTCCCACCATTCAAGATTCTATCATCGTTTCCCAGCATTTAAGATTCTGTCATTCTTTTCCATCGGCACACACTGGCCCGTACTTCCAAACAGTAGAAAAGTTTTGATGTGTATGCAAGATGTTCTCTGTGTGAAGGAACGTGGGCCTACACGCTCATCCAAAAGACTTGTGATGAAGTGGAGTCGGCACTGATGATAGAATAGAATAGAACAGAACAGAATAGAATAGAATAGAATAGAATAGAATGCAATACAATACAAGAGAAGACAGTGCAATTCAATAAATACAATATCATACTAATACAAGACAATGCAATAAAGTACAATACAATACAATTCAGCACAGAACAGTATTATACAACCTAACATAAGGCATCGCAATAGGTTCAAATGTATTGCTTTCGTCTCTTTGCCTTTTTCTTCTTGATATTTTGGATAACGGGCATCAAGTTCAAAATACGCTTTACTTAGTGACTACGACGTAGACAGTCCCCCCCCCCCCCCAAACACAAACAAAAATCACTTCAACTTTTATAACACCACAAAACTAGAGTTTATTATTTTAACAAAAAAAATGTTATACCACTTTAAGTCAAGGCTGATTTCTCTACGTGAAACTCGGGCTGCTCTTCCCGGGGAGAGCGCGTCGCCACAAGAGCAGCGCCACCCTTTTTCTTTCTTTTTTTGTCTGCAAGTGTGTTTGTTTCCCTATCAGAGTGGGTTTTTTCTACAGAATTTTGCCAGGGACAACTCTCTTGTTGCCGTGGGTTCTTTAACGTGCACTAAATAATTATGTGTAACACACATGACCACCGCACACTTCTGACCCTGACTTTTGGCTTTCTAGGCAGGTGCGTTACCTCTAGACCACCGATCCACGTTTGACAACCCACCCCAACCAATCCTAAAGACGAAACAGCTTGTTTGTTTATAGTTTGTGCATAGGAAACGCTAACGTGCGCAGTGCAGGCCAGTGTTCTGAACAGTCCTAGCGAAACCCAGCACCGCTATCGCAGAATCAAAACCAAAAAGCAGGATCTAACCATGGCTATGAACGAGGAGTGGCGCTTCTCTCACAACAACGGTAAACACTGAAAGTCTGGAACCTCTTTTAGCACGACACCCCCCAACTCCTAGAGAAAGGTGTGTGGGCGGAGACAGAATAACAGACAGGTAGACAGACTCGCAGCTTGTGAGAGACAGATAGAGGCAGAAACAACTGATGGACCAGAAGAGAGAGGGAGGAGAGAGAGAGAGAGAGAGAGAGAGGAGAGAGAAGAGGGAGAGAGAGAGAGAGAGAGAGAGAGAGAGAGGAGAGAGAGAGAGAAGAGAGAGGAGAGAGGAGAGAGAAGAGAGAGAGAGAGAGAGAGAGAGAGAGAGAGAGGAGAAAGAGAGGAGACAGAAGACGGGACAGAAGAAGACACAGAGAGACACAGAGAGAAGGGCAGTGCTTCATCAGTTTATATATATATATATATATATATATATATATATATATATATATATATATATATGAAGCTCAGAAGCGAAGACATAATACATAATATTTGATATTTTAAACTTAAGCATCAGCAACACTCTCAACCAGAAGCGGTGGGTTCGTTCTCACTGCAGACTGGAACCACACACACACACACACACACACACACACACACACACACACACACACACACACACACACACACACACACACACACACACACATTCTGGTTCAGTGATGGAGAACAATCCCCTTACCTTACACTCAAAAGTGAAAGCAAAGCTGATCACCAGCTTTGAGTTCTTCTGAGCAACTCTCGTGACATTGAAGCCATCCCTATCCTATCACACACACACACACACACACACAACCTAGCCCAATACCATCAGAAAAAAGCCAAAGAGGCTTGATGTTAAGTATTAAAGTTATGACAATCCTTTTGCGCCAAAAGGAAAGTTGCGTGTAAGTAGCGAAGTTATGAAAATCTGCTTGCGTCAAAGGACGTTAGCGTGTTGTGACCTTACCTATGGAAATACTCTTATATCAAAAGGTGAAATGTGTTCAAAATAACATTTATTATTATAAATTAGCTGTGACTGATAGACAAACATATACTTTTTGGGAAAAAACTACCATCGCCAGTAGAGGCTATTTCAAAGTCTTTCGCTATGCTTCCATTATCAGTATTATACGACAGTGTATTGTTGTGGGTTTTTAACATTTGTTGTCTTGACCTGTTTTGAACAGCGTGACAACTAAATATCTTTTTGTATTCTCAGAGATTGTGAAATACATATCAAACAAAATCTACAATACAAGTCAGTGTGACCAACTCATGAACACCAGTTTCTTTTGAAACAGTACTGAATCCATGATTTTATTTTTTACATTCTGAAACAGTTTTTGCACTGGTGGCCATCTTTTACATTTTAATAGTATCTTGGTTTTTTGACACTGCTAAGTTTAAACATGTTTTTAGATTTGTCAATATTGAACATTCACAAATCTATCGGCTTTTTCTTGTCAAGAGTGTATCTTCCAAAAGTTCTGAAACAATATTTAAATTTGAAAAAAAACACGTTACAAATCTGTAAGTGCATGAACTATGTGGCCTCACTGACCTTTCAAAACAGTACTCCACATTGTAGCACACTGACCTTTCAAAACAGTACTCCCCATTGTAGCCACACTGACCTTTCAAAACAGTACTCCACATTGTAGCCACACTGACCTTTCAAAACAGTACTCCACATTGTAGCCACACTGACCTTTCAAAACAGTACTCCCCATTGTAGCCACACTGACCTTTCAAAACAGTACTCCACATTGTAGCACACTGACCTTTCAAAACAGTACTCCCCATTGTAGCCACACTGACCTTTCAAAACAGTACTCCCCATTGTAGCCACACTGACCTTTCAAAACAGTACTCCACATTGTAGCACACTGACCTTTCAAAACAGTACTCCCCATTGTAGCCACACTGACCTTTCAAAACAGTACTCCACATTCAATGTTTACAACTTTCGTATTTTCAGCTTTAAACAATAATATTGACATTTGTAAACACTCTCAAATACTGGAGTGTTCCTGACATTCCTGGGTATTTCTCAGTTTGTGAAACGACAGCTAACCTTGTAGACACTTTTATATTCTATAGGTACTTTTGATTCTTAGAGAATAAAGAAGTAGAGAAAGGTCATGTTTTACTATATGTATAGTGTCTCAGTTTGTGAACATTTCTTTTATCAGTAATCTTTTTGGACATAGTTTCATAGTCATTTCCAGAGTTTGCACTCTGTGAATATGTTTTTCATACTGTTAAGTAACTTTGTTTTTTAGTTTGTTGTCATGTTTTAACATTATTAAACTATACTTGATATATATATAATTATATACCTATCTATCTGTATATATCTACATATGTATATGTATATGTATATATATATATATATATATATATATATATATATATATATATATATATATATATATATATATAGAGAGAGAGAGAGAGAGAGAGAGAGAGAGAGAGAGAGAGAGAGATGTTTGATATTGCTATAGCTTTTGATGTAGGCTTCTGAACAATCGTGTCACACTAGAGAACACTACTTTACATTATGAAACAACTCCCGTGCCATAATAAATGCACAGTTCTCTGTCTGTATTTCTGTCTGCCTGTCTGTCTGTCTGTCTGTCTCTCCCTCTCTGTCTCTCTCTGTGTCTCTCTGTGGTCTTAATGAACAATTGTTTTTTGTTCATTGTTCTGTGTCTCTCTCTGTCTTTCTCTGTGTGTCTCTCTCTCTGTCTATGTCTCTCTGTCTCTCTGTCTCTCTCTCTCTCTCTCTCTCTCTCTCTCTCTCTCTCTCTCTCTCTCTCTCTTAATCTGCTTGAAGTGGGTACTGAGGGTAACAGATGAAGAGTAAATCAGTTACGCTCTAATCGGCAAGGGAAACAAATCTCATTGCTGCCACACTCGTCCCCCTCATCCACTCTGACTTACCTCTCTTTTGCCACAGGGCCCGCGATCACGTGACGTCGTTGTCATGCCAAGCGGCCTTTGTGGTCGTCATCTCTTGTGGGAGCAGGAACACATTGCTGTGTCTGCCTCTTCATCCCCTGTTGTTCTGAGTTTGCTTAAGGATGTGTGAGTCTGGCTGTCTGGTTCATTTATTCATTCTCTCTCTGTTTCTGTCTCTCTGTCTCTCTCTGTCTGCCTGTCTGTCTGTCTCTCTCTCTCTTTCTCTCTCTCTCTCTCATCTCTCTCTCTCTCTTCCCTTGCTTGGTAGCCAGCAGGACCCGTTTCTCACAGCAGCGGTTAAAAATATCAAGTATCGCTATAATTACAGTTCAGCATGCCTGTTGAAGGATTGCCGAGGACTCTTGAAACGATGTTGAGCGCTCTGTTGAAATAATTGACAGTATCTTCTTTCAAAATCGAAGGCAAAGGCAAACAAACCTTTTTGTGCTGAGACTGACAGAAAAAGAGGCGAAAATTACCAGTCAGCCCCCTGTCACCCAAGATCACAGTGCAGTGTTCAGCCGTAAACCCGTGTCTCAGCTAGAGAGAGATAGGAAGAGGGCAGAAGCATACAGACAGAAGTTCAACAGAAAGGCAAGTGAAGAGGCACCCTCACCATCAGGCTCGTTCATGCCAACACTGCCTGCTCTGTGCTGTACTTCTGATTCCACAGAAGAGGTTGGTGGGACATTTGTATATAGCGACCATTCTTCTCTCCCAGACAACAGTGGCACACCACAGCATGAAATAGACCTGATACAGTGTAACACAGATGGTAACACTTTTTGAGAATGGTGTGGAGGCTACTGGTAACTTGTGCTGTAAAAACGATGAAAATATGTGTGACAATGATAATGATCCTCTTCTGATGTGCAGCACAGATATGGACTGTTTACAGAGTGCTGACAGAGTTACATCTGCCAGTGCATTACCTGATCAACAACAGCAGAGTGTTTGCCAAGATGAACATGTTTGTGAAGAAGTTCTGGTAGCGTAAGAAAGTCATCAAAAAGACTGGATAGGCTGTGTCATACTTTCACGGAAGTGCAAGAGATGATTTCTGATCTGCACAGAACTATACGGAGAAGTCGCCCATTCTATGGATGTACCGTGACTGCTGTTGTGTCAGAGGTTTATCTCCCTGTTGATGCTATCGTGAACAGTACTATTTGCAGATTTCTTATGCTGAACAAAATTAATGCCATGATCTGGTATCCATGTCATGATATTTCTTTATAATTATGTAATTGAGCATGTTTGGCTTTCATGTTTATGTGACACAGCCCCCTCCCCCCACCTCTTTTGTATATGGACATAAAAGTGCTTGATCACAATAAATCATTGTTATTGTCCTTGTCATTCTCTCTCTCTCCTCTCTCTCTCTCTCTCTCTCTCTCTCTATCTCTCTCTCTCTCTCTCTTACCTACCTATGTGCATATTTACACACACAAGTGAACACATGCGCACATGCACTCATCGATCTAACTATCTATCTACCTATCTATCTATCTCTATCTATATATCTATTTATCTATCTATCTATCTATCTATCTATCTATCTATCTATCTATCTATCTATCTATCTATCTAGACAGATTCTTCGAGAGATAGACAGACAGACGCAGACAGACAGACAGGCAGGCAGGGAGGCATACAGGCAGACAGACAGGCAGACAGACAGACATACATACATACATACATACATACATACATACATACATACATACATACAGACAGACAGACAGACAGGTAGTGATATACCTCTGCATTTCTACATTACCTGTTTTTATTTCAGAAAAAAAGAACAATGAGGACATGAAGCAAGGTGCTGCCATAAAAATTAAAAAAAACACCTGTGGTACAGTCTTCAGCTGTTCAGTGACTCACAGAGGGAAGGCCTTCATGTGACACCATCTTTTCCATAACTGCTGGAGCTGTGGTTAACCTGGTGTTCGGGGGTCTCCACCACACGCTCCATCTGGAAAACAAGAAGGCTTGAGTTCGATCCTCGTTTAAATCTACGATTTTCCGCCATCCACTAGACCGTAAATGGTGATCTGAATGCTTCCCTGTCAGATTAGACAAAAAACGGTGGACCCGTGTGCAACACGCGTTTAACTCACGTAAAATAACCCATGACAACAAGAGCGTTGTCTACATCGAAAATCTGTAGGAATACGTACTGATTGGGAAACAAATGTATGTTATATGGATAGGAAAAGAAAAAAAATGTGGCGCTGCTCCTGTGGCACGCTCTCTGTAAGGAGCGACAAGCACACACTGTTTGCAGAGAAACCTGCCGTG
>CM054160.1:47342105-47352105 GCA_028751875.1 Rapana venosa
GCCATGCCCCCGTCTGTTTTAGACGTTTGTGTTTCTGCTAGACTATTCGTTTACTTGAAATGTTGTTTCTGTTCTGATGTGTTCGTTTTGTTTCTACTTTTTTGGTTTGGTTTGTTTTGTGTGTTTTAGTTTGTGGGTTTTCTTTGTTTTGTGTTTTTCTGGCGTGGTTTTGTTTCTTTAGTTTTGTTTTCGTGTTTACTTGATTTTTTTTCTTGCATCAAAACTGGCCAAGGTTACGGCTGCTCTGTTGTGTGTTGTTAGTTAGTTAGTTTGTTAATTTGTTTGTTTTCTTGTTTGATGGTTTGTGCGACGGAGTTTTTATTTGAGTTTTTCCGTCTGTTTGCGTGTCAGTGAGATTTAGAATTTGTGCTTTTGTATGGGTTTCATTTTCATTTCAGCTTTAAAAAAATCGATATTTTGATAATACGAAAGAGTCTTACACAGGGCAAGCTAGATGAAATCTATTTGTTGTTGTTGTTGTTCTTCCTCTTCTTCGTCTTCTTGTTGTTGTTCTTGCTGTTCTTGTTGTCCTTGTTGTTCTTGTTCTTCTCCTTCTCTCTTCTTCTTCTTCTTCTTCTTCTTCTTCTCTTCTTCTTCTTCTTCTTCTTCTTCTCTTCTTCTTCTTCTTCTTCTTCTTCTTCTTCTTCTTCTTCTTCTTCTTTTTCGCAATTTTCTTCTTCTTCTTCTTCTTCTTCTTCTTCTTCTTCTTCTTCTTCTTCTTCTTCTTCTTCTTCTTCTTCTTCTTCTTCTTCTTCTTCTCTTTCTTCTTCTTCTTCGTTCTTCTTCTTGCTTCTTCTTCGCATTCTTCTTCTTCGCATTTTCTTCGCATTCTTCTTCCTTCGCATTCATTCTTCGCATTCTTCTCTTCTTCTTCTTCTTCTTCTTCTTCTTCTTCTTCTTCTTCTTCTTCTTCTTCTTCTTCTTCTTCTTCTTCTTCTTCTTCTTCTTCTTCCTTCTTCTTCCTCTTCTTCGCATTCTTCTTCTTCTTTGCATTTTCTTCGCATCTTCTTCTTCTGTCTTCTCCTCTCTCTTCTCCTCTCCTCTCTCCTCTCTCCTCCTCTCCTTCTCTTCACTCTCTTGACCTGTCTCTATCCCCCTCCCTCGCTCTGATTTCTTTTCTTTGAGCCTCTGGAAAATTCTTTGACAAGTTTTTTAATTACTCCAGTGCTCACTCAGCCATTGTCCCCCCTCTCCTCTCTCCTCTCTCTACTGTCTCTTCCCTCCCTCTCTCTCTCTCTCTCTCTCTTCTTCTCTCTTCTCTCTGTTTTCGTCCTGTTTTCTTCTTCTCTTCGTTTTCTCCGCCTCTGTTTTTGCTTGTTGTTCTTGTTTCCCTCTTTTTCGTTTTTTTTCTCCCTAACGTTTGTCTACTTCCCATCCTGTCTTTCTGTCTTTGCCCTGATTTTTTTCTTGTGTTTTTTTTTCCTTCGTGCGTGGGTTTATATGAACTTCCTGTTCTTCCATTGTCTGCCTGTCTGTCTCTTTGTCAGTCGATGTGCTCTCTCGCTCTCTCTCCTTTGTTTCTCTCCGTCTCTGTCTCTCTCTTTTACCGTTACTTTTCTTTGTTCCTGTCTCAGTATCAATCTCTGTCTCTGTGTCTCTGTTTGTCTGTCTGTCTTTATCTCGCTCGCCTTTGTTTCTCGCTGTCTCAGTCTCTGTCTCTGTCTGTCTGTCTCTCCTCTCCCCCCTCTTTCTCTCTCTCTCTCTCTCTCTCTCGCTTTCTCTCTCTCTCTCTCTCTCTCTCTCTCTCTCTCTCTCTCTCTCTCTCTCTCTCTCTCTTGCCTATTATTCTGTCTCGTTTTGCGCTCACTGTATCTTTCTCTCTTTCTTTCGTCTCTCTCTCTCTCTCTCTCTCTCTCTCTCTCTCTCTCTCTCTCTCTCTCTCTCTCTCTCTCTCTTTCTCTCTCTCTCTCTTTCTCTCTCTCCCTCCCTCCCTCCCTCCCTCTCTCTTCCTGTTTTCTTTTGCCTCTGTCTCTGTCTTTGTGCCTCTTTCTCCATCTCCCTACTGTTTCTCTAAGTATCTCTCCTCTTTTAATATCATCTCTCCTTTCCCAGTCCCCCTCCTCCCCCCTCCCCCGAACTCTATTTCTCGAGATCATTGTCATTATGCTTTACGATCTATGTCTCTAACTAACATCTCTGACACAGACAATGTATCCAATCTCTCTGACTTCAAAATAACTCAGCACTGGTAGAGGACAGTGTTTTTTTTTTAATACTTCACCAACTTTTTCTGCAGGGTCTGTTCGAGTTCATGACGATATCTTAGAGTCTGGAATGAACACTGACAAAACACACACACACACACACACACACCACGCACGCACACACACACGCACACACACACACACACACGCACGCACACACACACGCACACACACACACACACACACGCACACACACACACACACACACGAACACACACACACCACACACACACACACACACACACACACACGCGCGCACACACACACACACACACACACACACACACACACACACCACACACACACACACACACACACACACGAACACACACACGGACACACACACACACAAGTCCTATGATGCCATTTTTGTAGCACGACGACCAACTATCGACCTGCTCTTTTCATTTTCCTCTATTGTCTCATCTGGAAGTAATGGAATCTGTTTCGCAGAAGACACTTGAGCGTTAAGACGAGGAGGAAAAAAGACAAGGTAGGATTGTAATTACGTTATTTCATTTTCCGAAAAGCCACCATTGCGCTGTTTCATTACCGGTGATATGCACAGTACACGAACACTCCGCATTTGGGGCTCGTGTAAAGCGAGGCAGCGAGAGATGGAGAGGCAGAGTGGTTGAAAGACGAGGTCCTGATCTCTGGTCGTTCTGTCAGCCGTGTTTACAGTTGCTGCAAACCACCCAGCCACACAACCACCACAAAAACCCATGTTGCTGGAAGTGAAGACTGCTTCAACTCTGCTGAACCCCATTCCCTGGCAACATTCCCCGATCCGTTAGATGCGTGATCCGCTGCTCCTAACATAACTGAATTTCTCCTCTTTTTATATATATATAAAACAGTATTTAAAACTGAACTTGGAATTGGATCCCTCTTCTGATAAAACTAGACATTTTTGTCTGTAAACGGACACAGAAGATGTTGTGTATAAAACCAGATCCAGCATTCTGTATTTCAGTTCTCAGCCTGGCCATTTCTTCCTAGTGTGACGAGACACTGGAACTGAATGTCAAAGTCTTTCGGGGGAGACTGTAAACCAGGTTCCTTTGTGAATGTACGCAGAACATCTTGAGCGTACGTTGAAAATCTAGTTCTGCTTTTCGGAAGTGTAGACCCTTTCGTGCCAGTAGGAATGGATGACAAATGTAAAAACAACAACACATGCTCACAAATGCAGTGTTTGGACATCATCCCCGTACTTGGAATGCGGCTGCCTCATGGTGGGTAAAAAGGCTGCACACGCCAAATCTCACCATTGGTAAACCTCTGTGTAGCTTGTCCTATGCCCATCAACTTCGTTTGAATCTTCTGCTTTATTAGACAGTTAAGTTTGCCCCATCTGTGCCAGATGCCTTTATGCCCTTTGAGGTAGAGTGTTAGCAGAACCTACTTCTAATCACATTGTTACATTTTACTCATTGCCTTACCTTTCTCATTTAAAATTGCCCCTGTCTTAATGAGCCTCCCTGAAGCCTCTTTGCTCTACTGACAATAAATCAATAATCAGGCTTGCCCCTTTTCCCATGTTCCCCCTCACCACTGTCAGGCTCTGTGGTCAGTAAAGTCTGATCCCCATTCCTTGATTCGTCTTTGAGTTTTTCAACCGCTTGGTCAGGAAACGTGGCCCCATCTCCATCTTTGTTTTATTATCTCTTCAGCCCATGATCACAACTTGTTGCAACCATCCACCCACTAGTGAGTGGCATTGCACAGGAGGTCAATGTTTAGACCTTAACATGTTATCAATCTACAACAAAAAGGCAATTCAATAAAAACAAAATAAAGAAATTCGGACAAGTGCATGAAAAGTTATCACAATTTGGGAAATGATAGACTCTGGGAAGTACAAAATGAGAAATTGGCAATTTGTCCCTCGTAATAGGATGTAAAGATGAGGGGTTGGGTGTTTTTAAACACGTTTATAAATTGAAATGAAGGGAGAGTTATATATCAATACTTCAGGACAAGGTTGAAGAAAGCTTACAGTGTTGTCACCAATCCACAATACTTCAGTACAAGGTTGAAGAAAGCTTACAGTTTTATCATCATTTAACAATACTTCAGTACAAGGCTGAAGAAAGCTTACAGTGTTGTCATCAATCTACAATACTTCAGTACAAGGCTGAAGAAAGCTTACAGTGTTGTCACCAATCTACAATACTTCAGTACAAGGTTGAAGAAAGCTTACAGTGTTGTCATCAATCAACAATACTTCAGTACAAGGCTAAAGAAAGCTTACAGTGTTGTCATCAATCAACATCTCAAAATCGGCAGCAGGACCCCCACCTGCCTAGAACGGTTCCTAGAGGAAAGGTGGGTCAGGTGCAGTGGTGCTCATTACCCATGGAGGATGACATCTGTCCTGACCCCAGCATCGCCCTTCTCTGTCCTGACCCCAGCATCGCCCTTCTCTGTCCTGACCCCAGCATCGCCCTTCTCTGTCCTGACCCCAGCATCGCCCTTCTCTGTCCTGACCCCAGCATCGCCCTTCTCCCCTGTCCTGACCCCAGCATCGCCCTTCTCTGTCCTGACCCCAGCATCGCCCTTCTCCCCTGCTCTCAGTTCGTTTCCCCCACGAAGTCCTGAAGACGTCTTGCAGGAAACTGTCTCCGGCCTTCCCATTCCACCAAGAGGGCATAACTGCAAATGGAGGAGCATAAGGGCCACTACTCCTTGCTATTGATTTCATGGCAACCTACCCCCACCTTCCTTCCCTTCCTGGCTGTGCTGGCTAAGCACCCGCTCTTCTCTGTCGCCATGGTGATGCTGACTTCTCTAACGCCATGTCATTGGCCAGCTGCAGGCAGAAAGCGCTGAAGTGTGACGTGGAATGCCGTTATCCTGACCTCGTCGTCAGTACTGCCTGTCTGCCTCACTGCACATACAGACTGTAAATTCCACATGAGCGGAGTTGCTTTGCTCTTGTCCTACTCTCTCCTCTTCTCATCTTCTGTCTTCTTCACCTTTTCTTTTAGGTGGAAGTGAAGTTTGCAGAGAAAAAAGGCCAATTTTGAAAGTGTGGATCAGTTCTGTCAACTGCTCTTTTATTAATTTTGCAGTCTGGAACAGTTAATAGAAAGTTACCCATATGGTTGCAACATATGTGTTAGCTTTGGTGGTGATAAAAGTCTCGAAACGATTTTATTGGCTTTGTAAGAATGAATGAAAATAGAATCAACACACAAAAATCCTTAAATATAGTCTGGCTATGTGGTAGTGTAAACATGTGTTTCTTGCTGATTGTCTTGCTGACAATGGTTTATTCACAAGTTTGATGATTGTTGCTTAGTTGTTCTCTAAAGTTCAGACAGGTTAAAACCCTTTCCACTTTTCGGAAGAATAGACCAATGTGTGCCGGTGGGAATGGATGCATACACACAGGGACTGGATGTAAAATAGCACATGAGTGCTTATTCCACTATCCTCGAAATAAAAGAAAACAAGAAAAGACTGTTATTTTCGTACTATCTGTCACACTTTTGATCTAACTCTAAAAGAATTTCGAAATAAAGGTTTCTTTAGTTTGCCTTGCCTTGCTTTTTCTGCCTTGCCTTGCTTTGCCTTACCTAGCCTTGCCTCACACTTCTTTGCATTGCCTTCTGTTGCTGTCCAATGCCTTGCCTTGTCTTGCCTTGCCTTGCCTCACAATTCCTTGCACTGCCCTCCACTGCTGTGCATTGCCTTGCCTTGCTTTGGCCTACCCTGCCTTGCCTTGCCTTGCCTTGCCTTGTCTCACCATTCCTCGCATTGCCTTGCCTTGCTTTGGCCTATCTTGCTTTGCCTTGCCTGGGGGACCGGATAGCCTGGTGGTTTCAGTGATGTATTCGTGGTCTGCTGACCCGGGTCGATTCTCGTTCAAAAGGACTTTTCCTCTGGAGTTAACATTAGTGCCGACTCCACTCCCCGCAAAAGTCCTTCGGATGAGACTTTAAACCGAGGCACCGTGTGCAAACGCACGCAGAACATCTTGCACACACGTTAAAACTCGTTCCGCTTTTTCGGAAGAGTAGGCCATTGTGTGCCGGTGGGAACGGATGACAAAATTTACAAAACTGCATGCACACGGGGACTGGATGAAAAAGCACATGAGTGCTTATTCCATTATCCTCCAAATGAAACAAGAATTAAATAAAAGAATAGTTAAAATTTAAAAAATGCCTTGCCTTTATTCGCATTGCTTTGCCATACCTCACCTTTCCTAGATCTGTATTGTCTATTTTGCCTTCCCTTGCCTTCCCTTGCCTTGTCTTGCCTTCCCTTGCCTTGTCTTGCCTTGCCTTGATTTACCTTACATTGCCTTCCCTTGCCTTGTCTTGCCTTGCCTTGCTTTACCTTACATTGCCTTCCCTTGCCTTGTCTTGCCTTGCCTTGCTTTACCTTACATTGCCTTCCCTTGCCTTGTCTTGCCTTGCTTTACCTTAAAGTACTTTTTCTTGCCTTGCCTTGCTTTATCTTAAAGTGCTTTTTCTTGCCTTGCCTTGCTTTATCTTAAAGTGCTTTTTCTTGCCTTGCCTTGCATTATCTTAAAGTGCTTTTTCTTGCCTTGCCTTGCTTTTCCTCTGCTGTCCTGACCTGTGTCATCAAACACGGTGTGTCTGTCTGTCTGTCAAAACGTCTCCAGTGCTGCTCTCTTCTCGCCCATGTCATCACAGTGTCCTGTATTCCTGTCACATGATGCTATCAACCTGACAGTAAGGAGCTGTCCCTGACAATTTCCTGCCAGCATTCTGGCATAACCATCACACCCCCCTCCCCTTCCACCCTCATCTCTTGGTTGCTGTCACTCTGCTGTCAATCCATTCCTGGAGCAGACTATGTGACAAGAAACCCCCTCCTCCCCTCTCCTCTCCTCATCTCTCCTCTCCCCTCCTCTCATCTCCTCTCCTCTCTCCTCACCTTCCTCTCCTCTCTCCTCACCTCTCCTCCTCTCTCCTCTCCTCTCCTCTCTCCTCTCTCCTCACCTCCTTTCCTCTCATCTCCTTTCCACTCCTCTCTCCTCATCTCTCCTCTCTCCTCTCTCCTCATCTCTCCTCTCTCCTCTCTCCTCATCTCTCCTCTCTCCTCTCTCCTCATCTCTCCTCTCTCCTCTCTCCTCACCTCTCCTCTCCTCTCTCCTCACCTCTCCTCCTCTCTCCTCTCCTCTCCTCTCTCCTCTCTCCTCACCTCCTTTCCTCTCATCTCCTTTCCACTCCTCTCTCCTCACTCTCCTCTCTCCTCACCTCTCCTCTCTCCTCACCTCTTCTCTCTCATCTTCTCCTCCTCTCCTCTTTCCTCACCTCCGCTCCTCTCATCTCCTTTGCACTATTCTCCTCTTCTCTCTCTCCTCATCTCTCCTCTCTTCTCACCTCTCCTCTTCTCTCCTTTCCCCTCTCCTCCTCTCTCCTCACCTCTCCTCCTCTCTCCTCACCTCTCCTCCTCTCTCCTCACCTCTCCCCTCTCCTCTCCCCTCTCCTCTCCCCTTCTCCCTCCTCCTCTCCTCTCCCCCTCCCCTTGGGTCTGTCTGCCTGCCCTGTCATGTCCAGTTAGCACTGTCCACTCCCTCTCTTCAGGGGCCAGCTTGTGGTCAGTGACATTATCACACAGCTCTCTCTCTCTCTCCCTCTATCCCTCACCCCCCCCCCTCTCTCTCTCTCTCTGAGACAGACATGTCTGACTGTAATATTCATGGTCACCTCACTAAACCTGGTCAATCATATCACGCCTCATGGCTCACTGTCCACCTTCGCTGCCAGACCAGACAGACCATCGCTGCACGGGTCTGAAATTGTCAGGTAGTGACCACTATAGGGGAGAAATGACCACCACAAAGAGTGAGAGGACGGTCCGGTACAGGGGTTTTGTGATGTTGACTGATGGTATTTCCTGTAATAATGGGACAGTTGGGGGACTGGTGGTATGTCCGTGATTGCTGAGGTTAGGGGTGACAGACAGAGCACGAGAACAGAGGGTGAGAGAAAGATTCTTTACCTTCACCTATCTTGTCTTGTAGACCGTTGGGGCACCACTGAAGATTTTGTAACCAGCGTCCTCCACTCCTCGCGAGGGATAACTTACGATGATATATATACCTACCTACCTAATTACCTACATACGCACATATATACGTATATCTATCTATCTATCTATCTATCTATCTAGATATATATATGTGTGTGTATGCGTGCGTGTGTGTGCGTGTGTGTATGTGTGTGTGTGTGTGTGTGTGTTTATATGTATATATGTACGTGATTCACTCTCTTATCCTTTAGATGTGTAATTCTTTTCTCCTAACCTAAATTAATTTCTCTGAGGTTTTTTAAAATTTTTTAGATGACATAGTATTTAGAATTGGAACGAAACACGTCAGTCTACTTTGATAATCACTTTCACGTTCATAACATCTTCAGGGAGGGGGGATGGGGGGGGGGGGGGGGGGGGGGGGGGGGTGTGGACGGAAGACATAGGGCAAAAGGAAGAAGAGACTGCCGTGGACAGAAAGCGTCCGTGCATTAGGGAATTGTCTGCTTATGGGAGGGGATCCACTATAGCTCAGTGGAGGCCATGGATACCTTTTGTGAATGCTTCTTCTTCTTCTTCTCTTTAAATGCTGTGTTTGCTGTCTCTCTGTCTGTCTCTGTCTCTGTCTTTCTCTCTCTAAAGGTTCATTCATTCATTCATTCATCCATTCATTCATTCATTCATTCATTCATTCATTCCCTCTATCTCTGTGCGTGCGTGCGTGTGACTGTGTGTGTGTGTGTGTGTGTGTGTGTGTGTGTGTGTGTGTGCGTGTGCGTGCGTGTGTGTGTTTGTGTGTGTGTGTGTGTTTTGTGTGTGTGTGTGTGCGTGCGCGCGCGCGCGTGTGTGTGTGTGTGTGTGTGTGGTGTGTGTGTTTGTGTTTGTGTGTGTGTGTGGAATTGTTCCGAATCGTCTGATCTGCCGTGTGACCACTCTAAGTGAAAGTGACCACCTTGGCGACTGAGAGGACGGTCCGTTACAGGAGTTGTGTGATGCTGACCGCTGCTGACCCAGGAGATCAGAGATACTCCTGCTCGCAAAATGAACAGATGCCTCTGCCAAGATTTACTGATTATTTTAATTTATTTTATTTCATACCACTTAAAGTCACGGCAGATTTGTCTGCGTGAAATTCGGGCTGCTCTCCCCTGGGAGAGCGTGTTGCCACAAGAGCAGCGCCTTCCATTTTATTCCTGTCTGCAAACTATTCGTTTCCATATCAGAGTGGCTTTTTTCTACAGAATTTTGCCAAGAACAATTCTTTTGTTGCCTCCAGTTCTTTTACGTGCGCTACATAATTATGTGTAACACACGGGACCTCGGTTTACCGTCTCATCAGAAAGACTCGCACCCAGACGAACACTCTTGGTCTAATGGTATAGAGAAATGTTTCGGGCCCAAATGGGATTCGAACCACCGCACACTTCCGATCCGGACTTTTCGCTTTCTAGGCAGGCGCGTTACCTCTAGACCACCGATCCACTCAGATTCGAAACCACGACTTCATGGACCTAGGGGATGGAAGTCAAATGCTTTTATCCAGTCACCCACAGTCCGTCTATCATTAAGTTAAACAAACCATTGCGCAGTGTTTGGGTTAGAGAGGGAGGGAGGGAGGGAGGGAGAGGGGTGGGGGTCATTTCTGGACTTCATTCAAATCCTGACCTTCCTCTGCCCACACAGCGCCAGCCTCTGAGCTAGCTGAGGAACACCTGGAGACCGTGGACTCCGGGAGAGAGGCAGTGCAGACAGCAAGGCGTGGCCAGAGGGAACAGGGGAGA
>CM054160.1:47359605-47364605 GCA_028751875.1 Rapana venosa
GTTGAAAATTAGGGACAGATATTTGGGGGGAAAGTCTCAGGTAGGAAATAAGTGTGTTTTGAGGCTGGATTTGAAGGTATCAAGTGAAGTTTTTTGGCGAAGTGAAAGAGGGAGGTCATTCCAGGTGGATGGACCAGAAACAGAGAAGGAGCGACGGCCAACAGTGGTTTGTTTGAATCTGGGTGTTCGAAGCACAAAGTATCTGCGGCTGAACGAAGGGAACGGGATGGAGTGTACAGATGAAGACAGTTACAGAGATAAGAGGGTGCAGATTTGTGGAGACATTTGAAACAGAGGGTATTGATTTTATACTCCAGTCTTTGTGAGACAGGCAGCCAGTGAAAAGATCGCAGAAGAGGAGTGATGTGTTCAGATTTTTTCTTTCTTAGGACCAGTCGAGCTGCAGAGTTTTGTATGCGTTGAAGAGAGTGGATAGATGATGCTGGTAGGCCAGCCAAAAGAGAATTACAGTAGTCTAAACGTGAAAGAATGAGAGATGTGACAAGCTTGGAAGTTGCATCAGTGGACAGATACTTGCGAATCGCGCTTATGTGCCGTAATTGATAGTAGCAAGACTGGCAGGTCTGGGTGATGAATTTTTTCATAGAGAGTGTGTTGTCAAGAACTACTCCTAAATACTTCACAGAGTTGGACAAAGGAACTGACGTATTGCCGAATTCTATTGATGTTTTTGCGATAGAGGAAAGTTTATGTTGGGTCCCTATGAGCATGGCTTCGGTTTTATCGGCATTAAGTTGTAACTTGTTCTGAGTCATCCAGTTTTGAATGTCTTGAAGGCAGTAGGACATATTTGTCAGGAGGGAAGGCAAGTTTTCAACAGTATCACTGCACTGAAGCTGAGTATCATCGGCATAGAAATGATGATCAATATGGTGGTTGTTTATTATATGTGAGAGTGGAGCAGTGTAGAGAGTAAAGAAAACAGGGCCCAGGACTGATCCCTGCGGGACTCCACATTCCATTTTGACAGGTTTTGATTGAATTTTGTTTACAATAACTTTCTGGAACCTGTCTGTGAGGTATGAAGTAAACCAGGTGAGGGCTGTGCCGTTAATACCAAACGTATTTTGGAGGCGAGAAGAAGAATTGAGTGATCTATGGTATCAAAGGCTGCAGATAAGTCAAGAAGAGTGAGGAGGGAGATTTTTCCTGCATCAGAAGCAAGTAGAAGTGTATCTAAAGTGTGGACTAGGGTGGTTTCGGTGCTGTGGTTGGGGCGATAGGCAGATTGAAAAGTGGGAAGGAGATCATTGGAATGAAGGTGACTGTTGAGCTGTTTGAGAACGACTTTTTCTAGTACTTTAGAGACAAAGGGTAAGTTTGAGACAGGCCTATAATTCTTCAGAATGTTTGGATCGAGGTCGTGCTTTTTCAGTAGAGGTGTGACTATTGCTGTTTTAAGAGCTGATGGAAAATTTCCTGACACAAGAGATGAGTTAACTATTTTAGTGATAATAGGTACGAGTTGTAGAAGGCATTGTGAGAAAACAGGAGCAGGTATGGGATCAAGGTCGCATGATTTTATAGTCATTTCCTTCAGAATTGTCATGATTTCTTTTTCACTTGTGGGATGGAAGGAAAAGAGAGGATTGCCAGTGAACTGGGGATCAGGAGGCGCAGGCTGGAATTGAGTCTGATCCAGTCTGGAGCGTATGTTTCGAACTTTGTCTGAAAAGACGGCAGAAAATATGGATGGAAGTTCAGACAGGCTGTGGGTGTTAGGCAGAGGAGTTGTTTTTGCAGATCCAAGGAGATTTGAGGTGAGGGAAAAAAGAGATTTTATGGATGTAGCACAGAGAACTTGGGAAGAGTAGTAGTCTGTCTTTGCTGAATGGATTAAGAGTTTGACTTTGTTTATTTGTTTTCGGAAAATCTGTTTGTTGATTTCGGTTTTTGACTTCCGCCACTGCCGTTCTAGTTGCCGGCGTTTGCGCTTCGCTATCAAGATGTCTTGGGTATACCATGGCGCACAGGGTCTGTCAGGGAGGAGATGGTCAGTAGGAGGTGCATGCTCATCAAGCAGTTGGCGGAGAATAGTGTTATAGTGATCAGAGAGGTCAGTGTGGTCAGAGGTTTGTGAAAAACGTTCGGAAGCTTGTGAAGAGAAGGTATGAATGTCTAAGGCCCCAAGATTGCGACGAGTAACATATTTCTTCTTTCTGACAGGTTTTGTGATGTTAAGATGGAAAAGAATGGCGGAATGATCAGAATGCAGTTCGTCGGTGACAGAAACAGATGTGACAAGGTTAAATGAAGCATTAGTAATCAGCCAGTCTAAAATATGACCAGATCTGTGCGTTGCTTCGTTTACCAGTTGAGAGAGAGAATGGTTGGACAGAGAAAGAGAAAGACGTTTGACATCTGGAGAAGACTGGTTGTCGAAATGGAAGTTGAAGTCACCAAGAATTATAAGTTTAGTGGGAGAGAGGCTGTAGTGGTCGAGGAGTGACTGGAATTCTTGGTGGAAAAGAGAAGATGTTAGGTTGTTTTTACGGCTGGGAGGTGGACGGTAAAGGCAGCAGATAGTAATAGAGTGGCCAGGTAGGTTGAGACTGATTTCGCAAACTTCAAAAGATTTAGGAGAGAATTGAAAGTTGTGACTGAAAGAAAGAGACGGTTCCAATGTGTCTTTGAGAATGATGGCAATCCCACCTCCTCGAGAGAGTCGGGGGAAAGAAATAGTTTTATATCCAGGAGGAGTCAGCTGTTTTATTTTTGGTTCATGGCCATGTGGTTTAAGCCAAGTTTCGGTGAGGAAGGTTACGTCAATGTCACTACTCGCTGGATGGTGAAAATTCGGGGCACCAATGGGGAGCAGTGTCAGGATTCTTTCATCCCCTTGTTCAGGCCAAAAGCTGTGTCAGTTATTGATGGAGGCAAGGTTCCAAGGCCTACATTACCATGTTGTTATGGTGTGAAGTGTTGTGTTGAGACTGTCTTCAGACATGATAAGCTCTTAGCATAACAACCTACACTCTCCATCAAAAGAAAAAAATAATCTGAAGCTTGAGTATGGCTACCTATATGGCAAGGAGCTTGAAAAGTCATCCACGCAAACTTCCCATCATCCAGCGTGTACTTAGTCTCTCATGATTCCCAGGTGGGGTGAGCCAGACAGTAGTGCATGTTCTGGGTGACCCCATAAACGTGTTAAGCCGGAGAACGCCCAACACCAGCATTGCTCAGTATAGGTTGGTAAAACAATGAACACACGGGTCATCCAGGAGGCTGAGTTACTAAAGGCAATAACAACACTGCGTTAGGCACGACAACATCATGACTGTGTTCAAGCTGATAGCGTGGTCAATATCTGCCCTGCCTATTTATGGCCGGAGTTGTCTAATAATCATGACCTCAATCATTGCCATGTGGCCCCTCGTTCATCCTCTCTCCATCTTTTCCATGAAACATTCATCAGCAACCAATAATGTCCTGACAATATTGGTACCTGGTCATACCAAGGGCGCCGCCCTCAATATGCTGGCCCCCTGCAGAAGCTGATGTCTCTGACGCCTCGCTCCCCTACGACCTCATAGGTTATGGAAACACCTTAACCTTTAATCCAAGGAAAAGACATACCCTCCCCCCCCCCAAACCCACCAGTAGGTATGTCATAGTGAAGGGTATTATCACACAGTGCGGCGCGTGTAGTGTAGGATCAGGAACGGGGAGGGGGGTGCACTGTTAATCCCGGAGTATCTTAGGCACCTCTCTATAAGTATAGGCGTGATTGTGTTGCTGCGATATTCAGCAGGATGCTCAGGTAACCAGGACAAGTTCTGACCAAAACAATAATTATGTGAGGAGGTCAAGCAAAACACACCGCAACTTGATAATGTGTCTTGCTATAACAGCCTCAGCACTGGTTGATCACCGCTGCTTTGCACTTTATGTTTCCCCGATGTCGGAATGCGGCTACCTTTATGTGGACAAAACCGTCCATTGGTGAACCTTGCAGCTCTACCGTGAAGCGAAAAAAAAATAAAGGTAAATGTGTCCCATAACCTATGTGGTCGTAGGGGAGCGAGGCATCCGAGACCTCACTTCTCTAGGGGCCAGCATATTGAGGGCGGCGCCCATCTCCTCTCCCTCGCTGCTTAACCTTCCCTGACCCTAAAGAGGCAGGTACCTATTTATAACTGGGTGAGCTGTGGGACTGTACTGAAGCCAAGACGCGCAAACGTTCATCCATCCAAGTGGTAACCATGCACGATTCTGCTTAACCTTAGCTGGGGGAAAACTAGTGCTCTGACCACTGAGCTATCCCGTCCCCTAAAACGACCCCCCCACCCGCACACGCACGCACACACACACACACACACACACAAAACACACACACACACACACACACACACACACACACACACCAACACACAACACACACACACTCACACACACACACACACAACTTTATGTAAATTTATTTTTTGTCAAGTTGCGAAAGTGGCTGATGAAATAAGTGCATAGCACATTGAAGTAATGAAATGCCAGAAAATGTGATCACACTGATGTGTGTGTTAATGTACACATACAAGAACCCACGTCAACTGGTCACCTGTACTTTGCATCTCCTTCTCTATGCAGTACTAAGGGCAGCAGCAGCAGTGTGGTCCGCCTAAACCTGACAGCGCGCATTAAAGAACCCACGTCAACAAATGAGCTGCACTTTGTATCTTCCTCTCCATGCAGTGCTAGCAGCATTAGTGTGGTCCATCTAAACCTGAAAGCACGCGTTAAAGAACCCACGCCAACAAGTGAGCTGTACTTTGTATCTTCCTCTGTGTTCAGTATTAGTGGCAGCAGAGGCGTGGTCACCTTGAACAGGACTGGGCCATTTCTCTCCTGGCTATTTCTGACTTGTGTGAACACTGTGCACTAATTATCACCGTCCATTGTCCACCCTTTAACCTCACTAATCCTCCACTAATCCTCCGTTAATCCATGCATGAAGCATTCATTGACAAGAAATTGTCTATCTG
>CM054160.1:47369605-47377105 GCA_028751875.1 Rapana venosa
ATTCAAAGGAACTTTCCCACAGGACTTCATATCACTGTAGGTGGACAAAACACACGAACAGTCTTAGGTTCAATTCCACCATCAACACACCCACACACACTTTCTCTCTCTGTCTCTGTCTCTCTCCGCTCATCTCTCTCTTCTCTTTCTCTCTCTTATGTATCCGTAAGGGCGGGGACTGGATGTAAACAAGCACATGGGTGCTTATTCATTATCCTCGAAATAAAGAATTTGCCATTGTCTTTGTCAACCCCACTCCCATAGGAAGTCCTTCAGATGAGACTATAAACTGAGGTCCTATGTGCGAAACACGAGCAGAACGTCTTGCTCACGTGTTAAAACCTAGCCCGCTTTTGGACGAGTGGGCTATTTGGGGAACGGATGACGAATATTGAAAATGCTGCGTGCACACAAGGGACTAGATATAAAAGATCATGAGTGCTTACTCCATTATCCTCGAAATAAAAGAATAAAGCAATAGAATAATCAGTGTTGTATTCAAGAACACTGCGGTGTCTACAATTGAGAAAGCAGATAATTATACAAGTGTAGGGAGTCAGTTACACCCCATCTTCATCGTTATGAAAAGTATTAACAAAATTAATATTCAAGACAACTTGTCATATAATATATCTTATGAGATAATTAAGTTTCTTGAAAGTCGAATCTTGAAACAAACACACAAACAAACTAACTAAAAAGCCCTTTGTGTTGCAATAAGCTTTAAGATGCACTGGCAAGAATAGGGATTCCATTGTGCAACATTTGGCTGAGGGTCTCCATTGTTTGCTTCAAGAAAAGGATGCCCTGTGGCCGGGCATCAAAGCAGCAGGATGCTGATTGTGGTCGTTGAGTTAATGGCCAGGTTTGGGTTTGGGAGTTTTAACTGCCCGCTGCTTGCTGTTTGTTGCCTTGTTGTTGTTGGTAGTGTTGTTGTTGTTGTTGCGTTGTGGGGAGGGGGTAAATCAGAAGGAGGATAGAGGGTGGATGGTAAAGGAAAAGCACTTAGAGACACAGACCTATAACCACAGTGTGCTTAGGGCACATTTCAATTATTGTTTCTCAACTCTTGTATTCTGCAGACATTTTTTTCGTATTTTAAAATTGTCAGATAGAAAACTCAGTCTCTGTTATAAAAGGCAGTGCTACACTGCTTGTCCTCCACAGAGAAAGTTAAAACCGATCTTTTGTCTTAAATTGTATGCACGCCATCATCTACAGCCCAGTACCATCCTCAACCAGCACCAGCACCACCATCACCCCCATGCTCTGACAACAGCAACAACAACACTAATACCAGCCAACACAAAGAGCAAGAACAGAACAGAGGCTGTCCAGTCCACTCTGACGTCACTTATGGGGGCGCCACCTGTGTAGGCGGGTGCAGTGGTCTCCCCTTCAGCTGTCTGCTAGGCTAGAGCTGATGAAACTGTCTGCAGGCCTGCTGGCTTTTGTCACACCATCCCTGGGAACGGGAGAGCTCAGTGGTCACAGCACTCGCTTTCCCCAAGCTAAGGTTCAGCAGCATTGAGCGTGGTTACCAAGTGGATGGGTGACCGTTTGCAGTTTGGTTTCAGTACAGTACCCCCCCTTCACCCAGCTGTCAATGCATGCCTGCCCTCTTTAGGGTCAGGGAAGGTAAAGCAGCGAGGGAGAGGAGATGGACGCCGTTCTAAATATGCTGGCCTCTAGAGAAGCTGAAGTCTCTGACATCTCGCTTCCCAACGACCGCATAGATTCTCCACCTCGTTTTTCAGGTATCTTGTGTTTGCTGTGGATCAGAGTTCATGACCTAAGATGGCTGGCTGGCTTAGAGGTGACGAGTTTGCTTGGGTAGGAAAAGGTTCGCGGTTTGAATGGGCATCACAGGCAATTCTGCTGGCCCCTAGCCCTCCACTGTAGGTTTGGTGATGGTGTGTGTGTGTGTGTGTGTGTGTGTGTGTGTGTGTGTGTGTGTGCTAGTCTTTCTGATAAGGTATCAACGTGAGTTGTTATGTATGGTATGTGAAATAGTACGTAACAACAATGTTGTTATTTGCAAATGTGGGGTTTGAGAATAATATGAATATGTTCTTCTTTTTCTACTTGCTGTTGTTGTTGTTTTATTTGTTGTTGTTTTGCTTGTTGTTGTTTTACTTGTTGTTTTAGTTGTCGTTGTTGTTGTTGTTCTTCTTCTTCTTCTTCTTCTTCTTTTTCTTCTTCTTCTTCTTACACATGCACGAGAAATGATTTATGCACACACATACACAAAGAAGGACGTAATACGCTCATGCACGAGAAATAACGTAATACACACATGCACGAGGAGTGACGTAATGCACACACACACGCACGAGGAATGACGCAATGTACACACACGCACGAGGAATGACGTAATGCTCACACATGCACGAGAAATGACGTAATGCTCACACGTGCACGAGAAATGACGTAATGCTCACACATGCACGAGAAATGACGTAATGCATACATGCACGAGAAATGTTACGTAATGGACACACACATGCATGAGGCATGACGTAAATCACTCGTGCACGAGGAATGACGTAATGCACACACGAATCTGCTTGTTCCTGGTATGACTTGATGTCAATAAAAGCCATTGCTTGCATGCTGGGTTTTCCCTCAACATTGTCCAAGGTCTATAATGAAGAACGTCCAATCAAGCGGAATATGATCAAAATTAAATGAATCAGAAAATATGATATGCACTTGCACAGATGCACACGCACACATGCACTCACACTCACACAGACACAGACACACAGACACAGACACAGACACACACACACACACACACACACACACACACACACACACACACACACACACACAACAATCCACTCAGAAATCCGAGAGAGAGAGAGAGAGAGAGAGAGAGAGAGAGAGAGAGAGAGAGAGAGAGAGAGAGAGAGAGAGAGAGAGAGTGAGAGAGAGAGAGAGTGAGTGAGCGAGAGAGAGAGAGAGAGAGAGAGAGAGAGAGGGGGGGTAGGGAGGGAGAGAGAGAGAGAGAGACATACATGCATACAGACAGACAGAAACACAGACAGAAACACAGACAGAAACACAGACACACAGACACACAGACAGACAGAAACAAAGACAGACAGACAGAAACAAAGTCAGACAGACAGACAGAAACACAGACACACAGACACACAGACAGACAGAAACAAAGACAGACAGACAGAAACACAGACAGACAGACAGACAGAAACACAGACAGACACACAGACAGACAGACAGAGACAGAAAAAGAAACAAAGGCAGACGGAGACAGACAGGCAGACATGCACCCAGGAAGACGAGGAGATTTGAGGAGAACGAGAAGCATTAGCCGGGGTGCCCGCTGCCTCCACTGAGCTAGCGGGGATCCCCTGCTATAACCCCCAGCTTGTAATCCTCTAATGGAGGGACGCTTTTTGCAGCTCTGTCTGTCTGTCCGTCTGTCTGTCTCACTTTTTGTGTCTGTCTGTGTGTCTCACTCTCTCTCTCACTCTGTCTGTTTGTCTGTCTGTTTGTCTCTCTCTGTTTCTCTCTCTCTTCTTTTTTTTTCTCACTCTCTCTGTCTCTCTTTCTGTCTCTCTGTCTGTCTGTCTCTCTTTGTTTCTCTCTCTCTCTCTCTCTCTCTCTCTCTCTCTCTCTCTCTCTCTCTCTCTCTTCTTTCTCTTTATGTCTCTCTTTCTGTCTGTCTGTCTCTCTCACTTTTTTGTCAGTCTGTCTGTCTCACTCTCTCTCTCTCTCTCACTCTGTCTGTCTGTCTCTTTGTCTGTGTGTCTCACTCTCTCTCTCTCACTCTATCTGTCTGTATGTCTGTTTGTCTGCCTGTCTCTCTCTCAATCTATGTGTATCTCTTGAAATTATTGTTAATTATACACTTTAAAAAAAAAATCACGTTGTCGTTGTTGTAGTAGGGTTTTTCCCTTGTTTTGTTGATAGTCCATAATCAGGGCAAGGGCCGGATGGAAAAAAAAGTATGCGCATGCTTATTCTGTTAACGTTGAAAATAAAGATTCAATCATCCATTATCTCTCTCTCTCTCCCTCCCTCCCTCCCCACTCTTGGTCCCTCCCCCCCTTCCCCTCCTTCCCCCTTGCCCCCACTTCCCCTGTGTGTCTGTGAGATGCAATGGCGTGGCTCTGGCGGTTGTCAGCCATCTGAAATCAGAGGCAGCCATCCCTGGTGCATGGTATGTTGAAGCGTTTAAAAACAGATTCTATGATTCAAGAATATACAGAACGTAATTATGAAAAAGGGGAGCAGTTAGCATTAGCATCATCGTCGTCACCATCGTCGTCATCGTCATCGTCGTCATCATCATCATCATCATCACCACCACAACATCATCATCACCACCACCACCACCACCACCACCACCATCATCATCATCATTCACCACCACTGTCATCACCACCACCACCATCATCATCATCACCACCATCGTTATCACCACCATCATCATCATGATCATCACCATCATCAGCAGCAGCAGTAGCAGCACCGCCACCATCACCACCACCATCATCACCACCTTCACCACCAGATATATATCAGCATCAGTATTAGGAGCAACAACAACAACAGCAACGGTAGCAGCAGATATCACAACAGCAACAGCAGCAGAAGCAGCAGCAACAGCTTTAAACAACAACAGCAGCAGCAGCAGAAATATCAGAAGAAACAACACTAGGAGTGTTGACAACAGTGGCATTAACACCTCGCTGTTTCAGAGGTCTCAACGTCTAAGTTGTCTGCTTCCACCGCTACCTGACTTAATACCTCCTTTACCCTTTTCCCGCCGAAGGGGGGAAGGGGATTCCAACGGCCCTTGTTTGGCTTTTCAGCTGTATAATGTTTGTGGAGCATCCTATTCTTGTCTATCACATGAGCAAGAATACGCCACGCTGCCGTTAAGCGCCTGACAAGTCAGACCCAGCGCATCCAACTCTGACATGGGAGAGAACTGCCATCTTTTAATTCTTTCTTTAAAAGAGGGGGGGGGGGGGTCAGGAGAATGGACCAAGAAGGCAGAACATAGACAAGAAGGAGGTGACAGGAAGAAAAGGAACAAGGCAGCAAGAAAAAGAGAGTGATAGAAAAGAGGGAATTCCTAGCAGATAATTTCCACGAGGTGGGGATGCCTTTTCATATGGACAGGCCCACAGCATCCCTACAGGGAAGATGTGTTTCTTTGTATAGCGTTTATACCGCATCATTCATTCTCTCCCTCCTTCCCTCCTTCCCTCCCTCCCTCCCTCCCTCCCTCCCCACCCTCTGCCAGCTGTTAACTGGATAAAGCACGTAGACATTTTACTTCTAATTAACCTGTGTGCCATGTGGCTGACATCAATGACACCTTTCATCATTCTCGTGGTTTGGAATCTTCCAGAATATTGCTTACGAAGCTGTGTCTTGTAAAGAAACAGTGGAGGTTGGCAGTGAGGATCACGATGCCTGCATTCTGTCATTTTGATTGATGTCTAAAGGCTATATCTCTTGGCATAGTATTGAATGTTGATATGGATGACGTTACACTCCCAGAGAAAAAACCACTAGTCAACACAAAAGCAGACTGTATTCACAGTCTTTGATGTTCTCATTGTCATGTACAAGTGATAGCATAATGATATGGCAACATTACATCCATACAACATTGCTCTGAGGCAGACACTGCACCCATGAGAAGCAATAACTGAAGAGAGGGTGCCATGAATATTACAGGCAAAGAGGCCAGTCTAAGACACACACACACACACACACACACACACACACAGAGGTAGATCACCCTACTCATACTTCGCTGACCTGTGTGAGAATGTCACTGACCACAAGCTGGCCCCTGAAGAGAGGGAGTGGACAGTGCTAGCCGGACATGACAGGGCAGGCAGACAGACCCAGGGGAGGGGAGAGGAGGGGAGAGAAGGGGAGAGGGGAGAGGAGAGGGGAGAGGAAGGAAGGAGGGGAGAGATGGAGAGGGAGAGGAGAGGAAGGAGAGGAGAGAGAGGAGAGGAAGGAGAGGAAGGAGGGGAGATAAGGGAAGCGAGGGAGAGGCAGAGAGAGGGTAAGGAGAGGAGAGGAGGGAGACAGGAGGAGAGGACAGGAGAGGAAGGGAGAGGAGAGGGGAGAGGAAAGGAGAGGAAGGAGAGGAGAGGAGAGGGGAGAGAGAGGAGGGAGAGGAGAGGGAGAGGGAGAGGGAGAGGAGAGGAGGGAGAGGAGGGAGGGAGAGGAGAGGAGGGAGAGGAAGGGAGAGGAGAAGAGAGGGGAGAGGAGAGGGAGAGAGAGGGAGAGGAGAGAGAGAGGAGAGAGAGGAGGGGAGAGGAGGGGGAGAGGAGAGGGAGGAAGGAGAGGAGGGGAGAGGAGAGGAGGGAGGAGGGGAGGAAGAAGGGAGAGGGAGAGAGGAGAGGAGAGGAGAGGAAGGGGAGAGAGGGGAAGAGGGGGAGAGGAGGGAGGGAGATGAGAGGGGAGGAGGAGAGAGGAGAGGAGGAGGGGAGATGGAGAGGAGGAAGAGAGGGAAGAGGAAAGTGGAGAGAGGGAGAGGAGGGAGAGTGAAGGGGAGAGGGAGAGGAGAGGAGAGAGAGGAGAGGAGAGGGAGAGGAGAGATGAGAGAGGAGAGGGGAGAGAGAAGAGGAAGGAGGGGAGAGGAGAGGGAGGAAGGGACAGGGGAGGAGGGGTTTCTTGTCACATAGTCTGCTCCAGGAAAGGATTGACAGCAGAGTGACAGCAACCAAGAGATGAGGGTGGAGGGTGGAGGGGGTGATGGTTATGCCAGAATGCTGGCGCGATACTGTCAGGGACAGCTCCTTACTGTCAGGCTGATGGCAATGTGTGACAGGAATGGATGATATGATTCGACAGGACCAGTACATAATAACATGAATATGCCACAAAAACATAATAGTGTGATGATGGCATGACATGAGGATAACGACAGCAGTGCTGTTGCCAGAAGAATCATAATGAAGATGATGGTGATGATGATAATAACACATAGTGGGATGATGACATGACGATAACAATGAAGACTATCATGATGACCATCGCTACGACAGCAATGGTGATGCTCAAGGAATCATGATGAAGATGATGGTGATGATGACCATAACAGTGATGTCGATGATAATGATCAGAAAAAAATGATAATGCAGACAAGGATGACTAAAAGAAGAAAATAAACATCAAGAACAAGAATTGCAAAGAATTGCAAAGAAGAAGAATTGCAAAGAAGAATTGAGAAGATGAATTGCGAAGACGAAAACTAACACGAACAAGATCAAGAAGAAGATCAAGAACACGACGAACAAGAAGAGCAATAAGAAGAAAAAAAAAGGTTGCAAGGATGGCAGAGTAACAACTAATTAAGATTTGATATTCACTGACAAAGAAGTCATAACATCACAAAAGCCTTTTTTAAAAACTTTATTTTAAGGTTCTAAACATTGGATATAAAACTTAGAGAGAAAAATATGCTGGGGAGGAGGGGGGAGAAGAGAAAGGAACAAG
>CM054160.1:47382105-47384605 GCA_028751875.1 Rapana venosa
TTTCATCATGATCTGAGCATTTAGATTGGGAGAAGAAGAGAGTGACTGTAGGTTAGGTCTTGAAAGAAAAGCAAATGACATGTATGTGTGTTTGGGGGTCTCAGCTGTTTGGTCAAGAACAGTTTCTACGCAGCACTCTTGAATCTTAATCCTTTGTTGTTTTTTTTATCTAACCTATTTTGCATTGGGGGTGGGATAAAACGGAATCTGACAGCCTGGGATTAAGCCGCCATGAAAGTACAACTTGAAGGGATTTTATTCTGGAAGTAACATCTATGCTGACTCCACTCCTTCAAAGGTTCTTTTGATGAAACTATCAACTTACACCCTCTGTGTAAATGTGCACAGAAGTCCTGCACACATAATAAACAGGTAAGATGTTCTCTGTGTGATTGCACACAGAACCTCAGTTTTGAATCTAAGCCAAATAACTTTTGGGGGAGGGGGGCACTAACTTGATGTTAACTCCACAGGAAGAATCCCCTTGAACGGGTACTTTGGTTGTGGCTTGAACTCCAGGCCAACAGATCACAGACACATTGCTTTAACCACTAGGACATGTTGCCCTCCTGTAAGGACAAACACCTTGCAGATTCCTCCAGTGTGGGATTATGTCTCATCTTCATCTTCAGAAGCTCAAGACACACACTTTTGGAAAAAGAAACATTACATTTTACCCTTCCTTTGAAAAACAGGGGAAATTTCTTCAGGGCAAACACAACAATCCACAGATTAACCTCAACACATACACCCCAGAAATAACACGTTCAGGGTGGAAGTCTGGTCAAGTTCAATCAAATATGGGGTAGAAACACCCTTAAGTGACGATCCTCTTTCACTCTGCTCAACCTGCTCTCACTATTGTTCAAATAAGCAGGGAGAAAAGAGCAAGCCCCTCATCCCCACCCCTCCCCACCAAAAACAACACAGAAAAGAAAATCAAAAACAAGTCGGACAGGTTAAAACCAGGGTCTGGAGTGTGGGGTGGCCTGGAGAAAGGGGACCTGTTTTGACAGACGAAAATACTCCACGTGCACTGTGTGCACCCTGTGGCTTAAGCAGCAAGAGGGGAGACTCGGAACTGGGGGCCTTCTGTCTGTCCGCCAGTGGAGCCCCCAGCTCTGGTGGTAGTGTGGTGCTGTCAGACTTGTTGTCAGGACCATGATCAGGAAAACATGAAGACTAGATGTCCCTGACATTCTGGTAGCAGTGCAGTGAAAGTTCATGCACAGAAGGTGTAAGCAGGAAGACATGGAGGCTGGATGTCCCTGAAGTTCTGGCTGTGTTGGTGTGAAAGCCTACAGACTAGAAACCTAGGACGGTTTTCCTTGTTCCTTGGCTAGAGCTCCGAGGTTCACCAATAGTGAGATTTTAGTCACACGACCGTTTTCACCCACAGTGAAGGTAGCGGCATTCTGCCGTCTGGGATGATAACTAAACACGACACCAGTGTGTGTATGCATTTTTGAACTCGTTGTCATCCCTTCCTACCGTCACGCAATGGCCTACCCTTCTAAAGGCGTAGTGGCTTCTAGCATGCGTGAAAGATCATCTGCGTGTGTTCACAACACTGTAGTAATTTGAAGTCTCATCCGAAGGATTGGGGGGGGGGGGGGGAGGGGGAAGAGGGGATGTTGTCAGCACCGATGCTAACTCGAAGGGGAACAGTTCCTCTGAACGGGTGCCTTGGTGGTGGTTCGAACTCAAGTCATGAGAGCACGAGTGCAAAGCTCTTGCCACTAAGCTATCCCGCCCTGTATATTCTGTTTATACAAATAAAAGGAATGAATGTCTGGTTATTTCGACTTTTAACAAGTTTATCCATGCATTTATTTTTCTTCTTCTTCTTCTTCTTCTGAGCGAAAATGCGTTGCGCTGCCGTTAAGTGCTTGACAAGTCAGGCCCAGCACATCCAACTTCAGCATGGAAGAAAATTAATACATCTTTAATCTTGCTAGAAAAACAGGCAGGATAGTAGACCAAGAGGGCAGAACATAAAGAAAGATGTGACAAAAAGAAAAGGAACAAGGCAGAAACAAAGAGAGGGACAGAAAAGAGGGAATTCGTAACACAGTATTTTCAGAAGGTGAGGATGCTATTTATACTATCAGCCCCCCCACCCCCACCCCCAAACCGGCATCCCCCAAGGGAGAGTATTTATAATTCAAGTAAATGGAGAAACGAGGGGAAGCAACTCGTCAGTAGATGACCCAGGAAGGGGAAGGCCTGTGCGTGAGGTGTGTCAGTGTTGAAGTCTGCTCTGGCCGGTATCACGTGCAGACAGGAGGGGCCATCACGCACACTTCGCTGGGTCACTGCTATAACTATACAGGGCCAATGGCCACTACTTCTCATGTTCTCTCTCTACCCCTATCCCTCCTCCCTGTCTCCGTCTCCGTCTCCGTCTCTCTCTCTCTCTCTCCTCTCTCTCTCTCTCTCTCTCGCCCTCTCTCTCTCCGTCTCTCTCTTATCTTGTATCCTACTCTCCCTGTATGTCTCT
>CM054160.1:47389605-47402105 GCA_028751875.1 Rapana venosa
TAAGTAACGCCATTTCATTGGCCAGCTGCAGGGCAAGACCGCTGAAGTGTGACGTGTAATGCAGTTATCGTGACCTCATCATTACTGGCTGTCTACGTCACTGCACAAATAGGCTTTAGAGTTCGCATCAGCAGATTTCGTTAAGCCTTCTCCCTGCCCTCTGTCTTCTCTGTCGAACGCCCAGACAGCGACTGTTGTCTGTCATATGTGTAAACATGCATTGCACTGCCATTAAGCGCCTGACCTCAGACTTAGTGCGTCCGTCTTTGGCGTTGAAGAGATTTGTGGTTTTTTTTAAATCTTTATGGGGAAAAAAGGAAAGGAGAATAGACCAAGACGGTAGAGAATAGACAAGAAGGAGATGACAAAGAGAAAAGGAACAAAGCAAAGACAAAGAGAGGATAGAAAAGAGGGAATTCCTGGCACCGAATTTTCAGAAGGCGGAGATGTTATTTATACTGACAGGCGCCCGGCATCCCCATGGGGAAGTGTCTTCTGGTGCCATCCACTTTCTTGGTGGTGAAGGTGAGGAGTAAGAACATGTAGACTGTACGGTAGAGGAAAGGCTCAGGTGTGTTCTGGTTTGTTTGCTGATGTTTGAAGCAGAAAGCAGGAAAATGTTTAATATGTAATGATTATGTGTATTTATAATTATGTACAAAGCAAAGACAAAATCTTGAAATGTTCGAGATAGTATGTGTTTTCTTTTTAGGGTGGAATTTGGGAAGGTTTTATTTCAGCTTGTTTTTTAAATTTTGTATTGGTTTAAACTTCCTGATATACACATACATACACAATCATACAAATACACACGCACTTTTCGTAAGAATAGGCCATTGTGTGCCGGTAAGAACAGATGACATAATTCACAAATCCACATACACACGGGGACTGGATGTTAAAAAGCACATAAGGGCTTATTCCATTATCCTCGATATAAAATAATAATTAAAAAACAAACCAAAAAAAAACAAACACACATACAAACACACACACACATATCCACACGCTCGCGCGCGCGTGAAGACATGAATACATACATGCATCAATACACTTGCGTGTAGCAAAGATATTCCACCACATAGTATGATAATCTTATGCAATATAAACTTTTCCTAGTTTGCATTTCAGAAAATATGTCAATAAAACCCCGTACGATATGTATAATTAAAAGACACCAAAAACGGATTTTAAGAGACCACTATACCATAAACGGAAAGAAAAATAATACAGTTTATTAGCAAGAAAGTGCCTCCATCTTCAGTCTCCTGCAATTTTCCCTCTCGTCTTTGTTTCAAAATCATGCTATGCACAGGCCTTTGCATTATCTGTATCTTCTGTAAAAGACAATTCAAGGAATGAAATGAGCAGGTGAATGGTGTATTCTCACGTTCTCATGTTACCCAAATTGAAAGATAGGGGTGTGTTTTTGTTGCTACATAGAGGGAGAAAAATTATACAGAGAAGACAGACAGAGAGAGAGAGAGACGAGAGAGAGGAGAGAGAGAGAGCAGAGATAGAGAGAGAGAGAGAGAGAGAGAGAGAGAGAGAGAGAGAAGAAGAAGAAGAAAGGAGGAGAGGGGGAGGAGAAGAGGGATAGAGAGGAGGGAGAGAGAGAGAGAGAGAGAGAGAGAGAGGAGAGAGAGAGAGAGAGAGAGAAAGAAAGAAAGGGGGGAGGGGGGGGGGGAGAGAGAGGGATAGAGAGGGGGAGACAGAGAGAGACAGACAGACATACAGGCAGGCAGGCAGGCAGAGACAAGCAGACAAACAGACAGACAGGCAGAGAGTTCCTTCATGTGCCCCCTACACTGCCCCCAATGTGAACTGTGCCTGATGGTGCCTCCTGTCTGCACGACAAACGACCCACAGACAGGAACACTGACACTGACACTGACACTGACAGGCCACCTGCCACACCCACGCACATGACAGTTCATTTTCTTGCTGGATCATACACGGACAAGCTGTTTCCTTCTGCTCAATAGAAATATCCTGTATACTCCCTAGCTTGAGCTCCGAGGTTCACTAATGGAGATATTTTGCGTATGCGACTGCTTTTGCCCATGCATCTATGTTCAACCGCCTCACCATTTGGGCAGCCATACTCAAGCTTAAGAATTTGTGTTTCTTTTTCAGAACAAATTTTTGGGGGCTGGAACATTCAGGAGTTATCACGACTGATGCCAGTCTCAACTCAACAGAAAAGCATGACAGACAACATGTTGACTTATCGCCTTAGCACTTTGTTTTAATCATAACATGTTGATTTGTCGCCTTAGCACTTAGTTTTAATCATAACATGTTGATTTATTGCCTTAGCACTTAGTTTTAATCATTAACCGATAACGCTTTTGGCTTAGGCCATATTATAAGATTGTACAATGTAATACATCCCAGAGAAAGAACAATCTCAGAGATTGTATACTTCTCATTGACATGGAAACTGATAAGTAAAGTCAACAAATGACAGAAGTAGTGTTGATGTCCATTCTGTATTGGTGTTCGGTCTCTCGGTAGAGATTCTCCTGACACTGCAGCCAGAGAGATGGCGCTATGTTGGTGTCAAAACTCTGATTTCTGAATAAAAATCCCATATTTGTTCTGTAAGCAAGAGGGGGTAATGCAGATGAATCTCTCAAACCTCCGCTACAAATGCTTCCCCCTGCAGCCAATGACTCACTGCAGACTCGTGTTGTCACTGGGGGATGACATGTTTTCCTTTCATTTCATTTCATTCCTTCCCTTATTCTTTCTCACTGTTAACGTGAACAATATAAACAGCATATTAAAGCTATAAAAACAGAGAAGCAACTTCTCCTTCAGATCATTACTGTTTTAACTCTAAAATTGAACAAATCTGTCATTTTAGGTGAGAAATTTCATTTCTTTGGCGTGCGCACTTGAGCAATTCTATGACCTCTTTTGTTTGCTTTGCATATGCCTCTGGCACATCTTGGGGGGATGTGTCAAATTTAATATTTCTTTTGGCCTGCCCACTGAGCACATGATGATAAATGCTGAATGTAATCTCATTCTTGTGTTAGTTTTGTGCATGCTGCTACATGCTCAATCTTTCCCCCTGCTTGTTCACACTTTTCGGGAAGATATGTATTGGACATTTGCTTTGGTGTTTTTAAAAAATATTTCTTGCATTAGACTGGCATTGTGCAGTCATGTCAAGAAAAAGATTATAAAAACACACACAAGGTTAAGACTACCTACCTCAACAGCAGTGCAATGCTTTCACACGTAAGTGAATCACAGCAACAGTTGCTCTTTGGGAGTTCCCTGAAGAAGGATGCAAAGTAGAAAGAGCAAAGAAGAATTGCAACAAAGAAGAATTGCAACAAAGAAGAATTGCAAAGAAGAAGAAGAAGAAGAAGAAGAACAACAACAACAACAACAAGCAACAAGAAGCAACAAGAAGAAGAAGAAGAAGAAGAAGAAGAAGAAGAAGAAGAAGAAGAAGAAGAAGAAGAAGAAGAAGAAGACGAAGACGAAGAAGAACAACAACAACACAATTTTATGTAGGGCAATAGATAGTTTAACTGATACAAGAGCATCCAAATTTTGGTTTTGCAAATATAAAACTGTGGCCCATAGATTCTCATGCATTTCTTGACATCCCTTGAAAGTCAACAAGAAATAGATCTCAGACATTTCTTCAAAGCCTGGCTGACATTCCCTTCTTCCTGTTTCACCTCCACCTGCAGACACAGATCAGAACAGAGGGGATCAGGACAGGAGAAAGCAAAATAATCTGCTCATGTCAGCTTTAAAGTCTACATGTGCAGTGAGGTAGACAGGCAGTACTGATGACGAGGTCAGGATAACTGCATTCCACGTCCCACTTCAGCGCTTTCTGCCTGCAGCTGGCCAATGACATGGCGTTAGAGAAGTCAGCATCACCATGGCGACAGAGAAGAGCGGGTGCTTAGCCAGCACAGCCATTGAAGCAAGAGCTAAGGGGGGGGGGGGGGGGGGGGGGCTGGCTGTGCAATCAATCGAAAGGAGCCAAGATTTCCTGTGGCTTTAGTACCCTCTCCATGCCCACTTATCTGAAATAATAATAGTTTCACTTATCTGCCCTTCATGAGATGAAGGTAGACCAGAAGGAGGCTGAGAACTGGTTCTCAACAAATAACTACTGCTGGATGTATGGCAACCTTTGTGTACCCAAAGATAGCTTTCCTTCTTCTCTTTTCTGTACTGTGCTCTTTCATGGAGTTGGATGTGCATTGTCTGTTTCTTCTGTGCCTGGAATAGTATTTCACAAATTCTGACAGCTGGCCACGGCCAATACATTCCAGAGCAGATTGGTTGGGTTTTTTTGCAAAATGTGCGTGCTGGATGTGCGTGGTTGTGGTCCTTAACCGACTAGATGTTGACATCAATCATTGGATATTTTACACGCATTTGCGTTATGTGCATGTGTATATGCACGAAAGAAAGTAGGTACTAGCAGGTCGGCAATTTAAGTTGACCTGGGAAGTCTTTTTTTTAAAAAAACAATCTTAATTCATCAAACACCACTGCCAGGATTCAGACCTTTGACTTCACGGACCTACAGCTTTGAAGTCAAAATGTTCTTAACCATGCTTTTATAGCACCCATGACCTAAAGGGATAAGATGGTGAAGGACAACGAAAGTCGTTAGGGGTGACTCCTGCTTGCCCTAAAAGGCAAAAGGGGGAGGTGGGGTGGTGAAAAGCAACTCACTGAAATAAAGAAAAACTGGACAGACCTCAAGAAAGAAAAAATACTGTCAATAGAACAGATAGCTCAATAGTCAGAGCACTCGCTTTCCCCAGCTAAGGTGAAGCAGCATCAAGCGTGGTTACCATTGCACTTGGATGGGTTACCGTTTGTGCACCTTGGCTTCAGTACAGTCCCCCAAGTTCTTACAGCTGTAAATGGGTACCTGCCCTCTTTAGGGTCAGGGAAGGTAAAGCAGCGAGAGAGAGGAGATGGGCGCCGCCCTCAATATACTGACCCCTGGAGAAAATGAGGTCTTTAACCCCTTGCTCCACTACGACCACATAGGCTATGGGACACCTCTACCCTTACTTAAAACAGATAGTGGCTACCTTTAATGATGACATCAATTAAAATGAGCGACATAGGATAGCTGAAAGAGACATGAGCAAGCTTGCTGATCATATTTCAGTAAAGGGTTGTAAGAGAACAAAATATAAACATGACAGAGTCTACTAATCCTGAGAAGGACTGTTCATTAAGGCCACAGCCAAAGTGAGATCATGAAATAAAATTGATCTCAGAATTTGAAGCAAACAATGATTATGTAGACAGACAGATTGCCACACAGACTGGACATCAATAATTTTGAGAAATCTATGACAAAGTACAGTTTTTATACTTGTTTCATAGTACAATCTGACAAAAAGAACAAAAAAAGGGAGACAGAATGTGACATGACCATAAAAACATGTACAATAGATACAAAGAGATACACAGATATCACACAAATCATTGTACTGTCAGCATGAGTGTTTTTCAGCTCACTGTATTACCTGACTTCAAAATTTCAGCTCTCGGCAAAAAGACAAAAAAAGAATCCTACTCTACCCAGACCTTTCCTGATGTAATCCAGGATAACCTGCTCACACATCCACTACAAAGACACGTCACAATGATCAACTGCATCCTGAAATACTTCATGAATGGTGTGCTCTGTGTCATGGCTCTGTACACTTTGGGTTAACATCTTAGTCCTTATCCCCCAAAACAGAATGTGGTTACCTTCATTCTAGGCAAGAAGATTGCATATATGCACAATCCCATCACTGTTGAATCTCAGAGCTATTGCTGAGAAATGGAAAACACAGTTAAAAGTCTTAGAGATGACAGACAGGTTAGCTGGCTGTTTTGCTGACTAATATAGAGTTGTATTAGCTAAAGGAGGGCTGGATGGCTGGTTAAACAACAAAGAGAAAAGATCGACAAGGACGAGAAAGACTGCCGACATTAGCAGCACGCAGTCAATCTTTTGTTTTGTTCTCTTTTCTGTCCAGAAAATGTCGGCCATTGTCGTGCCTTCGTGGCATTATGCTAATCACCGGGATCCTTCCCACAATGCACCTCGCAGACATAGCGTGCAGCACGTGCAGTTACCTGACCAAAGAGCAGACAATGACAGGTCAGCAAGTCAGATAGGGGTCAGTGTACACGGTGTAGGAGCACTGTCCACTGGGTGTCAGTGTCAGCTGTCCATCATCTGGGATCAGCCAATCACTGAAGGCTGCAATCAGCGCTGTCTGTAGAGCAGTAACACTGGGAGGGGAGACAACATCATCATCTTCTGCGTGTGTGTATGTGTGTGTGTGTGTGTGTGTGTGTGTGTGTGTGTGTGTGGATGTGAGAGAGAGAGAGAGAGAGAGAGAGAGAGAGAGAGAGAGAGAGAGAGAGAGAGTGTGTGTGTGTGTATGTGTGTGCGTGAAGTCAAGTCAAGTCAAATCAAGTCAAGTCAAATTGTGTGTCTAGAGCTCCGACGTTCGACAAAGGTGAGGTTGTGTGCATGCCCCCGTTTTTGCCCACCATGAAGGTAGCCGCATTCCGACTCAGCGCGTGTGCAGGATTTCCGCGTGCGTTGGAGTAGGCACTGATGGTGACTCCAGTGGACACATGGCCTTGAGAAGGTCTTGGCTGTAGCTCAAACCTGGGATAGATAGCTAGCCTACCAGGCCGTAAGATCGCTTGTGCAACACTCTAACCACCACGCTATCTAGTCCCCCATGTCCCTAAGAAGTAAACTTGACAAAAGTATATAACTAAAGAATGTTTGAATACACGAGAGCATGTACGAACAGAAAAAATAAATGGTAACTTGAATGAAGGGATAAATACAGAAAGAAATAAACAAGATCTGAAGCCTTCTTTGTGGGAGGATATCGTTATTGCTTCAGCATCAACAGTATCTCCTGCCTATTAAAAGTGTGTGTGTGTGTGTGTGTGTGTGTGTGTATGTGTGTGCGCGCGCGCGTGTGAAAGTGTATGTGCGCTCGCGTGCGCGCTCTTGAAACGTGGTAATTCAGAAAATAACAGACTTAAACATAGAAAACAACATGTTTACTTTCACCTTGACAAGTAAACATATGAATTATTCTCAAAACGTAAGTTACATAAAGACATTTTGACAGAAAATGACTCGCATCTTACGATAAAACAATGAGAGGACAATGTAATAAATAAGGAAAGTATTATACTGGGCATCTTCTCAAACATTTCAAAATGTCTGTTTTGTGGAAGATTCTAACATTCAAGAAATGATAGCTGCGTGGTATTTATTGAAGGAATGTGTAATCGAAATCTGTCGTTAATAACTGGGGGTGTGTGTGTGTGTGTGTGTGTGTGTGTGTGTGTGTGTGTGTGTGTGTGTGTGTGTGTGTGTGTGTGTGTGTACTACCTACTTATTTTAGAGCACAAAAAAATACTGACGCTAATTGAGCATTATATTCTATCTGTGTTTTAGCAGAAACAGAAGGCTAAACAGAACTAAGGCAAAAATTAATGCAGAAAATTAGATCTCAGTAGAAAGAAGTCTATGCTGCGTTTAAAAAAAATCAAAAAAAGTTGTAAATGATTCAGTTAAGCATCTTTGCTTTTCTTTTTCTATGTCTATCTGTGCAAGCACTTAAGATTTCATGCAAACCAAAGTAAGTGTGTTGACATTTATTTAAGAAGAAAGACATAGACAGACAGACAAACAGCTAGCCATATAGAAAGCAAACAAGCAGACAAAAGAAACAGTGAAACTGACAACATGGTGGACAGAACGTAGACAGACATATGGGAATGAGAGACAGAGACAAACATACAGCAGAGACTATCCTGGAGAAGTAACAGGGAGAGGGCAGGATCATTTCTTTTTTTATTCTTTTATATCGAGGATAATGGAATAAGTATTTATGTAGATTTTACATCCAGTCCCCCGTGTGTGCGCGGTTTTGTAAATTGTCTCATATGTTCCCACCGGCACACAATGGCCTACACTTACAAAAAGCGGAACAGGATTTAACGTGTGCGCAAGATGTTCCGTGTGAATTCGCACACAGGACCTCGGTTCATAGTCTCCTCCGAAGGACTTTGGGGGAGAGCGGAGTCTGCACTGATGTTAACTCCAGGAGAAAATATCCCCTTGAACGGGAATCGAACCCGGGTCGTCAGATTGCGAAAGCAATGTTCTAACCACTAGGCTATCCCATCTCCCTTTCAGTAGAACCTTGTGGTCAGAGCGCTAACACCACAGTCTAACAGCCCAGGGTCAAACCAGCACTGTGGCGCCCATTGAGAGGATTTCTCCCCTGGAGTTAACACCAGATTACATCTTTTACTCCACAGCTTCCGCAGGTGAGAATGTAGACCAAGGCCCCGTGTTTTAATGTACACACAACGTCTTGCATTCCCGTTAAAACCTGTTACGCCTTCCAGAAGAGTAGACTATTGCCTACTGGCAGGAATGAATAATAAAGCAGAAAAGAAAAAGTAAACCACATGCACGTTGGGTATGTGTTTAGACATCATCCATGGTAGACACATAATAGTAAAGGTAAGGTCAAGGTGTTCCATAACCTATAAGGTCGTAGGGGAGCGAGGCGTCAAAGACCTCACTTCTCTTGGGGCCAGCATATTGAGGGCGGCGCCCATCTCCTCTTCCTCGCTGCTTTACCTTCCCTGACCCTAAAGAGGGCAGGTACCCATTTACAGCTGGGTGAACTGGGGGAGCTGTACTGAAGCCAAGGCGCGCAAACGGTCACCCATCCAAGTAGTAACCACGCTCGACGCTGCTTAACCTTGGCTGGGGAAAAGCGAGTGCTCCGACCACTGAGCTATCCCGTCCCCTCACATACATTATGATGGCATACGCCAACTGTCACCACTTGGTGACTGTGGGATCTGTAGTTAAAGAAGGGAAGAAAATAAAGAAGATTTCAGAAGAGAGACAGTATGAATTCAGTTACAGTGGAGAGGGGAACTAACTGTGCACAGCGGCATAGCAACGGGGAAAACTGAGGGGAGGGGGTATATAAGAGCTTTGTGCTGGAAACAGGGAAAGTAGAAAGACGAAGGAGGAGGGGGGTAGGCAGAAAGAGAGGCTTGTTAAACGGGTGTATCTGTCTGTCTGTTTGTCTGCATGTCTGTCACTCTCTCTCTGTCAATCCCACTGTTTTTTTCGTCATCTTTCTGTTTGTGTATTACTTCTATCTAAAAAAATCCAAGCGTACTTTGGCGCGCTCACACACACACACATACACACAGACACAGACCTACACACACTAATGCATGCACGCATGGACTCAGGCACACAGACACAAAACAGACACGTGCACACAGTCAAACAGATACACAGACACACATAGAGACACACAGACACACAGAGCATACATACACACAAAAACACAAATAAATACACATGTACACACACACACTCACCTACATACACACACACCTACACACCTATACACTCTCTCTCTCTCCCCCCACACACACTCACACACGCACGCACGCACACACACACACACACACACACACTCACCTACATACACTCTCACACACAACACGCACTGAAACAAACAGGGAGATAAAAGGCAGACCATTGCCCCCCAAAGGCAAGACAGGGTAAAATCTTTTATTTCGAGGAAACGAGGTAAGCACTTATGTGCTTTTTTACATCCAGCCCCCACCCTTAGAGAGAGAGAGAGGGGAGAGAGAGAGAGAGAGAGAGAGAGAGAGAGAGAGAGAGAGAGAGAGAGAGAGAGAGAGAGAGAGAGAGAGAGAGAGAGACAGAAGACAGACAGACAGACAGCAGAGAGACAGACAGACAGACAGAGAGACAGAGGGACAGACAGACAGACAGGCAGCAGACAGAAAGACAGACAAACAGAAAGACAGACAAACAGGAAGACAGAGGGACAGACAGGCATACAGAAGGCAGAGAGAGAGAGAAAGAGAGAGAGGAAATAGAGAGAGAGAGAATGACAGAGAAGAGAGACAAACAGACAGACAGGCATACAGAATGGCACAGAGAGAGAGAGAGACAGGGACGGAGACAGAGACAGAGAGACAGGAAACTCTGAGCTCTGAAATGTTTTAATGTACTTTGGTCATAGGCCACAATACACAAAGATAAACAAGGTGGTGGTGGGAGGGGGGTTGACACTCATATCCAGAGAGACAGAGAGAGACAGAGAGGACAGAGATGCAGACAGAGAGAACACAGATACATAGAGAGAGACAGGGAGATAGAGAGAAGCACAGAGGAGAGAGAGGGACGAGAAGAGAGGAGAGAGAAAGAGAGAGATAGGAGGAATAAAGAAAGAAGAGACAGACAGACAGAGAGACAGACTGCAAAGAAAGGAACAGAAAACAGAGACAGCGAAACAGAGAAGAGAGAAAACAACTGAGACAAAAAAGAGAAAGACAGAGAGACAGAGAAGAGACAGACAGGCAGGCAGAGAGAAACAGGAATACAGAGACAGAGAAGAGACAGACAGACAGAGAGAAACAGAATACAGAGACAGAGAAGAGACAGACAGACATGTAGACAGAGAGAAACAGGAATACAGAGACAGAGAAGCAAAACCAGCCAGGAAGAAAGAAAAGACAGGCAGACTAGTTCCCCCCCCCCCCCCCCCCCGTCACTACCACCCAGTGATGATGGTGTCCTAGTGAACTGTGCCTGATGGTGCCTCGTGTCTGCACCACAAACCACCCACAGACATGAGCACTGACACTGACACACTCACACACACACACACACACACACACCACACACACACACACACACACACAACACACACGCACCACACACACACACACACACCACACACACACACACCACACCACACACACACACACACACCCACACATACACACACACACACCACACACACACACACACACACACACACACACGCAGTCACGCACGCAAGCACGCCCGCAGGCACACACAGAGACACGCAGGCACACAAACAAACACACACATACACACAGAACTGTTTTTTCTTCTTTCCAGGTCATATATTAGTTTGATGGCCTACACACCATTGTTCCTCTCCACTACTTGGACTACATACCGAAGCAAGCGTGTGTGTGTGTGTGTTGGAAAAAAAGGGATGTTAACTTCAAATGATAAGCAATGCTTATAGCCACATCCAAACTAAAGTGGTGCGGGCACATCTAGACTGTCCTACAGGGAACAGTGCAAGGATGGAGACGAAGAGGCAGACAGAGAAAACGATGGGAAGACATCATCAGAGAGTGGACTGGCCTTGAGTGGTTCAACGACTTTATACAAACAGCAGGGAACGGGGAGGAGTGGAGAGAAAATGCTGGCTGCAAAATCTGCATTGGTGCCACCGTGGTCCATGGGGCTGTGGGATGGGTGAGGTGAGGTGAGGTGAAGATCAAAATGCACTCAGACATACTGTGTCAGAAAGAAGAAGACTGCGGTCAATATGAATCATATTAGATTGAAACAAAAGAGATTGGGTTGAAAATGTGAAATACTTACCAAAAAACCTAAAGTTTCCAATTTCGTATGATCTCCAGAAAACAAACAAAAAAGGACAAGGTAAGCACATGTAAAATATCCCACAACAGGAAAGGAGTTGTTTCTGGCAAAATTCTGAAGAAAAAACCACTCCCTGCAAAAAGAATACACATCCAGACAGAAAAATAAAAAGACTACTACTACTACTACTACTACTACTACTACTCTCCTCCTCCTACTACTATTACTACTACTACTACTACTATTACTACTACTACTTCTTCTTCTACTACTACTACTACTACTACTACTACTACTACTACTACTACTTACTACAACATCAGGGCATAGTCTACAATCCCTTCTTCCTCACCACTACCCCTCAAATCAAGGAATGTAAACTGGAAGATGATGGGAATAAACCAAAAACAAAATCTACTGACATGAACTTAAAAAACCCTTACGTGTGCAGTGAGGCAGACAGGCAGTACTGATGACCAGGTCAGGATAACTGCATTCCACGTCACACTTCAGCGCTTTTTGCCTGCAGCTGGCCAATGAAATTAGAGAAGTCAGCATCACCATGGCGACAGAGAAGAGCAGGTGCTTAGCCAGCACAGCCAGGAAGGGAAGGAAGAAGGGTAGGGGGGGGGGGGGGGGGGGGGGGGGCTGGTCAGCCACATCAGTGACAGGGAGGAGCTGCTAGCAGGCTGTCAGGCCAAGTGCACGTCCTTCAGTCCTAGTTATGCCCCCTTAATGGAATGAAGGCAGACACAGGGGAGAGAGAGAGGGGGTAGAGAGAGGGGGGAGAGACAGAGAGAAAGAGGAGAGAGAGAAGAGAGAGAGAGAGAGAGAGAGAGGAGAGAGAAAGAGAGAGAGAGAGGAGAGAGAGAGAGAGATAGAAGAGAGAGAGAGAGAGAGGAGAGAAGAAAGAGAGAGAGGAGAGAGAGACAGAGAGAGAGAGGGAGAGAGAAAAAGAGAGAAGAGAGAG